>CM023481.1:35570309-35760726 GCA_013339685.2 Hyalomma asiaticum | reverse complement strand
CAACGTAAAACAGCAACAACAGCTCATATTGCTACCAGCACAGAGCAGTGAATTGCTATCGCACATAAGCTGGCACAATCTCATAATGAGTTAAGTGCGCGGCTTTCATATTTCTCTAATTCCCGCAGATTCCCTTTTCGTAACCATCTTCCACATAAAAGCTCTTGTGGCTATTATGTTTAAAGTGTGCAGGCTCATTTTTTTCCGAGCATTTCCTTTGTGGCTCGCACGCTCATAAAATACACGGCTAGCTACTTTCCTTGTGTCTGCGCGTAAATATGAACACATGCATGTAGCCGTCAAGCGTGGCAAGCGCACTTGTTTCGAAGATGTCAAATAATTCTGCCTTCTCAAAGAGTTTGACCAAGCGGAATTATAGAAATAGTAGCAGTAGCAGTAATACTGCATGTGAATCAAAAGAAAAAAAATTCACAGCATATCCACGGAGTGAATGATGATGAGTGGGCGAAGCTCCGGAAGTTCATCGTAAATCGTACCGAGTTCCGGATTAATTTAGTTAACGCGCACGCTACGAATCCTTATGGTTCAACTACGCACAAGTGAAATCTCTCACCGGCACATCATTGCAAGTCAAGATCCAGTGCCTATATATTGTGACGGAGACGCAAGAGTGATGAAATGATTATTTACAGTGTTGGCGGAACCGACAAAATGGCTGAAGGCACACACGCGCGCAAGCGTCAAGGACACTCGTCGTCGTTCTCACTTCGTATGGTTCAACACTTGTCCGCACTGCACCGCTTCGTAACATCACTCTCCCGCGGCGGAAGCGCCGTCACGGCGCTTGCGAAGACGAGAAACTAGCAGAGCAGTACGGCTTGAGCCGTGAAACATGAACAACGTCGGTCTGCTGCGAGGAGGTCGAAGAGGCGAGGGCGAGTGGCGCTATCTCGTAGTTGACGTCACTAAGCTGGCGCAGAACTTTGTAGGGCCCGGTATAACGGGAGAGTAGCTTTTCGGACAACCCGACGTGGCGGCGTGGTGACCAGAGGAGAACGAGAGAGCCCGGCGTGAACTGCACACTCCTATGCTGGCTGTCGTAACGAATTTTGGCTGTTCTTGTGACGAGGAAAGGCGATCGTGGGCAAGTTGACGAGCGGCACGGGCTTGAGTAATGGCCCCGCTGGCGTACTCAGTCAACAACGGTGCAGGTGAAGGAAGGAGTGTGTCAAATGGTAACTTTGGGTACCTGCCGAATAGTAGGTAAAACGGTGAAAAACCAGCGGTATCATGTCGGGACGAATTGTACGCAAGGGTAATTAATAGGAGTGCTTTGTCCTAGTCGCGGTGGTCAGGTGAAACGTACATTGATAACATCTGAGTGAGCGTTCGGTTGAGGCGCTCGGTCAATCCGTTCGTCTGCGGATGATAAGCGGTGGCAAGCTGGTGTTCAGTGGAGCACGCACGGAGGATGTCATCGACGACACGTGAAAGAAAATATCTCCCGCGATCGGTAAGTAGCTGCCGAGGAGCGCCATGCTGAAGAATGATGTCATGCAAGAGAAAGTCGGCGACATCAGTGGAAGAACTTGTTGGCAACGCCCGGGTGATGGCAAAGCGGGTGGCATAATCTGTTGCGACGGCAACCCATTTGTTTCCTGAAATGGACGTAGGAAATAGGTCTAGCAGGTCCAGGCCAACACGCTAGAATGGTTCTAGAGGTATGTCGATAGGATGCAGGAGGCCGGACGGAAGGGCAGAAGGGCGCTTGCGGCGTTGGCACTGGTCACAGCCCCGCCACGGTGGTCTAGTGGCTAAGGTACTCGGCTGCTGATCCGAGGGTCGCGGGATCGAATCCCGGCCGCGGCGGCTGCATTTCGATGGAGGCGAAATGTTGAGGCCCGTGTGCTGTGCGATGTCAGTGCACGTTAAAGAACCCCAGGTGGTCGAAATTTCCGGAGCCCTCCACTACGGCGTCTCTCATAATCATAACTGGTTTTGGGACGTAAAACCCCACAAAACAACAACAAACACTGGTCACAAGCAGCGACATAACGTACCACAGAGCGATACATGCCATGCAAGAAAAAACGACGCCGCACGCGATCGTACGTGCGGGAGACACCTAGGTGGCCAGCTGTGGGTACGTCGTGAAGTTGGTGAAGAGCACTGGATCGTAGATGTTGAGGTAAGACAAGCAGAAGTTCCGGGCCATTGGGGCTGAAGCTACGACGATAGAGGATGTTGTCGTGTAATTCGAACAGGCGAAGAGAAGGGTCTGGTGCTGAAGACGTTAGACTGTCGATGACGGATCGTAACGAGGCGTCTCGTTGCTGCTCGCTGCGGATGTCGCCCAAAGCACGAATGGAGAGTACGCAGGTGACTGAGTCAGGGTCAACGACGTCGGGAGCATCAACTGGGTGACGTGATAAACAGTCTGCATCTTGGTGCAGGCGTCCTGACTTGTGATGCACAGTAAACGAGTATTCCTGGAGTCGAAGTGCCCATCGAGCGAGACGGCCGGACGGGTCCTTGAGTGACGAGAGCCAGCAAAGGGCGTAGTGTTCGGTAACGACGGTAAATGTGCGGCCATACAAATAAGGTCTAAATTTGGTCACTGGCCACACCAAAGCCAGGCATTCACGCTCAGTTATTGAGAACTTCTGTTCCGAGGTCGAAAGAAGACGGCTGGCATAGGTGATTACTCTGTCCTCACCGTGCTGTTTTTGGCCAAGGACAGCGCCTATTCCATGGCCACTAGCATCAGTTCGAAGTTCTGTGGGCGACGAGGGATCGAAATGGGCCAGTATTGGTGGCGTAGTGAGTAAATGAATGAGGGCAGAAAAAGAGTCTGCCTGCTCTAGGCCCCATACGAAGGGAACGTCCTTTTTCAAAAGATCAGTAAGCGGTCGGGCTATGTCCGCGAAGTTTCGAACAAAGCGACGGAAGTATGAACATAGCCCCACGAAACTTCGGACTTCCTTGGTTGAGCACGGCACAGGAAATTCCCGCACAGCCCGCACCTTATCGGGATCCGGTTGAACACCCGCAGGACTCACAAGGTGTCCAAGTATAGTGAGCTGGCGCCGTCCGAAACGACCCTTGGCGGAGTTGAGCTGGAGACCGGCTCTGCGAAAGACATCAAGAACGGCCGACAGACGAGGTGGCTGTCAAACGTAGGTGAGTAGACGATGACGTCGTCTAGGTAACACAAGCAGATGGACCACTTATATCCTCGAAGCAAGGAGTCCATCATGCGTTCGAAAGTTGCTGGGGCGTTACATAGTCCAAACGACATGACCCTGAACTGGTAAAGGTCATCGGGCGTGACGAATGCAGTTTTCTCGCGAGCCATGGGGTCGACTGAGATTTGCCAGTAGCCGGACCGAAGGTCGATGGATGAAAAGTATTGGGCTCCGTGAAGGCAATCGAGGGCGTCATCGATGCGAGGTAAAGTATAGACGTCTTTATGGGTCCCTTTGTTTAAACTGTGATAATCGACGCAGAAGCGCCATGTGCCATCCTTCTTTTTAACAAGGACAACCGGGGAGGCCCCCGGACTAGATGAAGGCTCTATGACGTCTTTAGCAAGCATTTTATTGACTTCACCCTGGATGACTTGACGTTCTTCTTGAGAGACGCGGTAAGGACGTCGGCGTACAGGATGTGCGTCACCAGTGTGGATGTGGTGTGCTACAACAGATGTGTGGCCTAGGGAGCGGCCATCAAAGTCAAAGATGTCACGATAGGACACAAGCACGCGATGGAGATCAGTAGCTTGCGTTGGGGTGAGATCAGGAGCGATCATCTTGGAAATGCCGTCGACTGGCGAAGGAGCGACGGGGTTGTCATCCGGCGAACGTAACGTAACATCAACGTCCAAAGTCGCAACCTCGCAATTCTCCAGCGCAGAGATGGTGGCCAACGCTATGCCTTGCGGAATAACTTGAGTCAGCAGACTCACGTTGAGTATGGCAACAATCGCTTGACTATTAGTCACGGAAACAATGGTGTGCGCAAAGGCGACGCCGCGGTCCAACAGTACGTCCACAATAGGCGACAAGAGGTAGCATCATCGGTCACGTCGCGTGAGGAAGTCAAACTGACGTATTTAACGGCTTGAGGCGGCAAACGGACGTGATGGCGAGAGCACAAACGCGGAGGTAGGTCGGCCGGAAGGTCAGAAAGCTGTGGCAACTCAAGTTGAAGAGCGCCGGTTGAACAATCAATGAGCGCAGAGTGAGCAGACAGAAAATCCAAGCCGAGAATCAGATCATGGGGGCACTGCTCTATGACGGCAAATTCTACGGAAGTAGGACGACCAGCAATACAAACACGGGCGGTGCACATCCCAAGAACGGCAGGAGTACCTCCATCAGCGACACGGAGTGTGCGGGAAGAGGCAGGCGTGAGCACTTTATGCAAGCGGCGGCGAAGGTTGGCACTCGTTACGGTAATTTGCGCTCCAGTATCTATAAGGGCAGAAACAGTCACACCATCCACAACAACTTCTAACAAGCTTCGGTTAGTCGGCAGCGTGAAGAGAGGATTTGTGAAGGAAGTCGTCAATGCAGCGTCACCTCCCGGCGCTGCACTGTTTAGTTTTCCGGATAAGCGGTAGCGAGGTTAAACGGGGACGACTGCCGGCGACCCTGCGGCGATCGAGACGACTGGCGACGGCCTGGGGGCAAGCGTGACCGGTGACCACGTGGCGAACCACTGACAACCGACCAATTTGCTTCCGTAGTCGTCGTTCTCACTTCGTATGGTTCAACACTTGTCCGCACTGCACCGCTTCGTAACATCGTATCATCGGCGCTTCCGCCGTGGTAGAGGGACCCTCCAAACGGCGACCGCTGCGAAGTTCCGTTGCGAAGCGTGTCGTACCCAGCACCTCCACCAAATGTGACGGAGAGGCAAGAGTGATGAAATGATTATTTACAGTGTTGGCGGAACCGAAAAAATGGCTGAGGGCCCACACGCGCGCAAGCGTCAAGAACACTCGTCGTCGTTCTCACTTCGTTTGGTTCAACACTTGTCCGCACTGCACCGCTTCGTAACAATATATATGTGGGTGGCCGGTGAACGGTTCTCCAGCGCGAACAGTCGGTATTTTTCAATCAAGAAACTAGCTAGAAGACGCTGCCTGCGTCAAGCTTGTCTCCCGCGGGTGAGGGCGCGTTCTCCTTCTTTGCGAGCTGGTAGCTCGTGCATCGAAGTAGTAGCGGATTCCTAGTAGCGCGTTCCTAGTAGGTAACGCGCTACAACGGACGGACAGACCCAAACCTTAAGGAGCTTCGCCCCTAAAAAACGCGCATCGAAGACTTCGCGGATGTCAGTTTTCCTCAGCAATGGTAAAACGAAGGTCCTTCAAAACGACTTTCCAAACCATACCGAAAGGAACGCCACGCTGGCACATGCTGCGTGCACAAAATTCCTGAACCAGTACTACTAGTTTGCAAGGAGGAGAAAGTCCGGCAGCAGCACCCCCCCCCAATGCGGTTCCTCGAATATACATTGTGCCAAAGCTATCCGTCCACTGTTTGCGCGCAGCGAGGAAAGGGGTGTTGAGAGAGGGAGAACGGCGTGCACGTGCTGTGTCACCGGTGTGGCAGTTTTGCGTGGACATGCTGAATGCGCCGTATGTCGGGGATGCCAGCCCAAGCCGTTGAGTTTTTCGACATGTGTGAGCTCCTGGATATATTCTTCGATATGTGTGAGTGCCTGGATATGGGTGGCCCGAAGCTATGTGGTGTAGCCGAAGGGCAAAGCTATTAGGATGTGCTTTAGGGAAGAAAACGGACACCCGGTACAAGCCCTCCACTGTTTTAGGCCAAGATCACTACAACCTGCATACAGCAATGACAAGGACAAGTGGTAACTACTTCTGCTTCTCGTTGGACTTTTGTTATATCTTCTGACCACGCATGAATTATTTCCAGTCTTCTTGTATGTTCTGTTAGTGTGGTGCGCTTGAACATTTTCTTTTGCTTACATATTTCTATTTGTTTTCGATCGAAGAGGCTCATGTGATTAGTTTTCCTACATAATTCCTCGTATAAGTCCCCTCGTTGATATACGTTCAGCCTAGCAGTGTGCACACGTGTACCTCGGAATGCTGATTTATAAGTGTGAAGCCTATCTGACAGCACATATTGCTTAAGATACAGTGCCACGTGTCTGCGGTTGGTAGTAAACTACTACTGGAATGAACTTTGAGGTTAAATGACACTGTCTTTTTTATTTCCTTTTTATCAATTAATGAACTTTCTTATAGTTGAAATACTCGTGAACAAATCATACTTCTATGCGAATGTGTTTGTGAGGCTAAAGCCGATCTGCTTATTTTAATCATCTATTTATCTAGCCACCTCGTGCTAAGTCGAGGCTGCTTTACGTTGCCTATTTTAAGTTTACTACCTAATGCGCTTGTCTGTTGTTCTTACTGCTGTGTCCCAATGAAGGATAATAAATTACTCATTTTGCTACTTCTTCGTATGTATTTTGCTTACGCTTCGTTGTACAACTCGTTCACACATATCGACAATACGGGGTAACATATGTTAGTAGACCATTCAGAGAATGTGAACACTGTGTACATGAACATGCCTCACTAGATATATTAACCAATTGTTAAAATGGTATACTGAGACAAATGTTTGTACATGATCCACAGAAAGTCTACAAACATTTTGGCAGTGTGTTCCTAGGGCGTCAAAAGACAAATGCTCATAGGGCACTGGTAGAAAGTAAGCAGACAGCCTATGAACACGCGTCTATGTACAGTTGGAGGCCAATCGTTTCCAGAACGCCAACAAGCAGTCAGTAAACTGAGAAAAATGTTAGTAGATGATCCAGAGAAAGCCTACAAACATTTTGGCAGTATGTTCCTAGGGCGTCAAAAGACAAATGTTCATAGGGCACAGGTAGAAAGTAAGCAGAGAGCCTATGAACACGCGTCTATATACTGTTGGTGGCCAATTGTTTCCAGAACGCACACAAACAGTCAGTAAAGAAGTACGCAGACCTTTGGTAGACATTCTGTTTGTTGTCGGTAGGTTCTAGTAACAATTGTCTGTAGACAGCCAAGTCAATGTTTTTTAAAAAAAATTGTAAGGGTTTGTTGCCTTGATATTATCAAACGTGTGTCCCGGCAGCTTTATATGGCGAGATACTGGTAGATTTAACCCTGTGTCATGATACTGATACTGATAAATACTGATATATATATATATATATATATATATATATATATATATATATATATATATATATATATATATGTGTGTGTGTGTGTGTGTGTGTGTACAGCAGCAGGCAACGTACAGCAATCTGTAGACTCCATAACGCAGTAACAATGCTTCACCACCAGGCTACGGCACTTATGAGTTGCCGCAATTTTCAAGATCAATTTAAAAATACATATCCAATTGAAATCGCGAAAAGGTTCTCGATTTCATCACTATAATTCGGGTTCTTGACAAATCCATGCCCCGTCACGGTGGTCTAGTGGTTATGGCACTCGGCTGCAGATCCGAAGGTCGCGGGATCGAATCCCGGCCGCGGCGGCTGCATTTCGATGGAGGCGAAATGTTGAGGCCCGTGTGCTGTGCGATGTCAGTGCACGTTAAAGAACCCCAGGTGGTCGAAATTTCCGGAGACCTCCTTTACGGCGTCTCTCATAATAAGAGCTGGTTATGGGACGTTAAACCCTACAAATCATCATCAACAAATCCACAAAGGTCTGTTCCCACATTCTGGCCATTTGTCGGTCCCATTAATACTCGCATGCAGGGATAACAGTAAAGCGCTGCCGAAACCTACATAGCCATATGTTCGACAAGCGCGAAAGATTCGCTGAAGTACGTATTTCAAATGATCCCCTAGTTTCGGCCTCTGGTTGCTACCAGTAAAGCCAACGTGCCGAACGTAATTGCGTACCTTTCCAACTACTGTATCTGCGCTTCTTGACGATCGACAGCCGCCTATAGTGCCCTCCCATGACAACAATCTATGGGTCACACCGTCAGCGCGTCAGCAATCGATCTTCAAAAAAAGATGTGCCTCATGTGCACTAATACAAGGAGACCTCTTCTGTATATCAGTTGATCTACAGGGAAAAGAAAAAAAAAAAGAAGGAAGATTTATTGACCGTGCGCTCTCGAGCCGCTGGAGAACTTCGTACAGCTAACTTGACTGAAAACAAAAACCCGATATGATAATGAGAGACGCCGTAACGGTGTGCTCCGGAAAATTCGACCACCTGGCGCAGCACGGTACACGGGCCTCAAAATTACGCCTCCATCAAAAAGCAGCCGCCGCGGCTAACTTCATATACAGCTGAGCTATAGTTAGACGTGTGAAACAATGAAGGCTGTAACCTTCTACACCAGAATCAGAACGTACAGCGTTACTTTCGTGGCTTATCATCTATCCTTGCGATTATCGCAGCCGCTATGAACAAAAGCGAAGCACGGGTGGAACTTTATCGGTGCAGGGCAAAAAAAAAGAATGCTCGCTAGCAGGGCTACTCGACGGTGGCCATTCGTACCATCTTTCATTTCCTCGCGCTACCCCGACCATTTTCTCGACCCGGAAGGACGCCAGACAATGCCGAACACCACGATTCCCTGCAGTATAAGGAGGTATAAGGCTACGGCGCTCGGCTGCTGGTCCGAAGGTAGCGAGATCGAATACTGGCCGCGACGGCTGCACTTCCATGGAGGCGAAATCGTGACGCTCGCGCACTGGGTGATGTTAGTGCTCGTTAAAAGAACCCCAGGAGGTCGGCATTTCCGGCGTCCTCCACTATATACGGCGTCTTTCATGAACATATCATCATTTTTGGGACATAAAACCTCAGAAATAAGCAGAGAAACAGTGCTTTTGTCGTTAATCGTGACGTAAGTGGCAAGGGTGTCAAATTTGCATGTCATAATGTAACTCTCTTTTTTTTCTTCCTCAGTCTTTCTCGCTTTCCCTCTTGCCCTTCGCATAATCACTATCATGAAACAGTAAGCCTTCCCAATTTCTTCTCTCTTTCTCTTTCTTTCTATGTTGCCCTTCGCATAATCAATGCCACGCCTTCTGGGATCGAGTGGATCTAGCGCAGCAGTGTGGTGGTCGTGGTAGTTTTTATAGAGAAAGAACAAAAACGCCTTTTTCTGAAACGCAATAGGGAGAACGGCGCAGTGTCTTGTAAAGGGGGAAGTAGGAAGAAAGAGGATAGAGGGAGAAGTGTCATACGTTCCGTGGACTGGTTATCACAGCTCGAACAGCAGGCCGTCTTCAAGGGCACGGGCGCCAAATGTCCAGGGTGACAGCGGTAGGCAGTGTGCAGTGGGTTGAGGGAAATATAGCGGGTCCGCTTTTTACTCTTGCCACTTGTGCGACGCCCAGGTACGCATGTCGTCAAAACCAGCACTCGACCAGCTGCGCTGCATGTTAAAGGGCAATTCCGGCGATGTTTCAGTGTCCACTGATCTTAATGAAGTTTGCAATATGTATTCTCCTCGGTACTGTAATAATATACGCGAAACCAGGCGGTTGCAAGTCATTTAGTTTTCCTGGAAACGAATTTTAAAATTTTTTAGCGGATTCGCCTGTGGGCCACCCTGTGTTTTGGACGTCATCACCTTCAACACTGCCTACCCGAGCCTGCGGGACTTCAAAAGCAAAACGGCGCTACTTCAGCGTTCAAATCGTCGCTGTCAGTTTCAGTTTCAGTTTCAGTTTATTTCAACATCAAGTTACAACGTACAGTGATGTTGTGTGCAGTGGACAAAAAAGCCTCTAAAATGGGCTTGAAAGCGTCCACTGACCATAGCCTTTAACAGAGAGCAGTACAATGAAAGACAAGAATTCACATAGCAAGTAGCATAATGCAGTACAGCAGTGCAGTAAAACAAAAAAATAACAAGGTACAAAATGAAATTAAATATTCTAAATTAACAATACAAAATTGAAAGTGTAGTCATCATACAGGAAGAGTTGAGTGAAGTCAATAACCTAAAGAAATGATACAAGCTAAGCTTTGCGTGCAAAAATTATGCACCTGAAACATTATCTGGAACAAAAAGAGCGGAGAAAGAGAGAAAAGACATGAAGCGCGAAAACGGTAGCCGATATGATGCGCACGCTACAAAGCTTATCTATTTAGGAGACGTGGTAACTGTATGCACAATCTTTGTTTCCCATACGTAGTTCTGCAACATTACAGACAAAGCCGACGTTATTTCCCCCCACCACACCATTCCCTTACCCGGGAGGAAGCTGTCGCGTGGCGGCAACTACAGGCTAATTCCTTCCCATGTCTCTTCACCCTACACCTCTTTCATCCCACACAATATCCCTCATACTGCCCCTACTGCGGAGCGGAGCCCACAGTTTATCACTGCACGTGGGAATGCCCATGTCCACCGGGCTGTTCCCCTATCCCATCACCATCACATTCCTCCTGGGAGACTGCGCCGACCAGCTCAGCGCCGCAGGAGCAGCGTCGGCTGATCCAGCGAGCACGTGGAGTGGCGCGAGCCAATGGGGCCCTGAACTAAGGGCTCCACCCTACGAGGAAGATCCCTCACTTTGTTAAAATAAATGTTTGCTCTCTCTCTCTCTCTCTGCAACGCGGAACCTCCCACGTTCAGGAAGCTGAACTGAAGTTCAGAAAAGCTGGCATAACTCAGTGCATCGTCGGATGACCTTGCCACTGTCATTTTTCTCGATATTTCTGACGGCGGGAAGGCTGTGACGTCATCGCATACGCTGCAAGAAGCATCTACCCGTTTCGGTTTGAACACGTCTTTCGGTCGGTTATTTAAAATTATTGGTGCGTTTCTGAGCAAATTGAACCACCCTGGCTGCTACAGGACTATCAGCATCACTGGAAAACATTGATTTCAGAACATGGTGAAAAAACCGCCGGAGTTGCCCTTTAAAAGGGGATTTCCCCACAGTGAGTCGTAGAACAGATAGTGCTAGCCTGTGTAGTACAACAACCACGCATGCAAGCCATTGCGCACAATGGTACTGGAGATACTGGAACTTCTTTTCAAACGAACGATCACATTAGCGCGTGCAATAATGAAGGCCATCAACTGAAATTTCCTAGAAATTAACGTCACGCTAATGATTTCAAAGTCGTCGGTTCTTGACACAGTGGCAGGGGTCCGGTTGTATAGCCGTCTACACGGACGGACAAATGATACTGGGGAGTTCTAGCTTGTCCGGTAAAACGTATACGCAAAGTTCTACCGAATAACGGATAACGTATAACATTGTTTTATTACAGTCAAGTTGCACGACCTGTCGGTGATAAACAGAACAAGTAAGCCCGTGTGATCTATGTCCCCCGAAATTTCGGCGGCCACCCGCTAGGCCTACAGCCTTGACAGTTTGAGTGTCGCGCTTACCAGCGGTGCCGAATTGTCACAGATGCTCTACTGTCGAAGCTTCATGATACAAAACTAGCGCGAATACAACCGTCAGTTAGTAACTCCAGGGCTACGGAGCGCGCGACGACCACTCGAAAGAGCCGAAGCGGAAGGCGTATACTCCGGGTGGCCGGCCATGTTTACGCATGCGCTGTTTAGACCCGGTATACCGCTCTACGGAAAGTGCTTTGCCTATTGCGTTTGACCGGTTAAACTGAAATTCCCTATTAAAGGGGCCCTGGCACGAAAATTTTCGTCTGATATATTTTTTGCGGCAATACATAGCTGAGGATCTGTTAGCCATAACACGGCACATCAATTGCTCCAGTGCGTGTCAGATAATTATTTACGGCCTGTCTATTAGCCACTATTCATTTTATATCCAATTTTAATATTTTTCCAGTTTAGGTCATCAATCTTGTTTTGAAATTCGTCTCCATCATGGCTAAAGAGCACGATGTCGTCTGCAAATCTTAAATTGCTCAGATATTCTCCGTCTAATCGAATTCCCTTGTCTTCCCAGTCTAGACGTTTAAAGATTTCCTCTAAACATGCAGGGAATAGCATCGGGGATATCGCATCTCCCTGTCTCACACCTCTCCCGATCGGGATTTCTCTGCTTCCCTCATGTAGGAGTAGTGTGGCTGTGCAATCTTTGTAAATGTTGTTTATGCTTTTCACGTATATGTCAGATACCCCTTGTCGAGGTAGAGCTTCTAGAACTGCTTGTATTTCTATGGAGTCAAATGCTTTCTTGTAGTCTATGAACGCCATATAAAGAGGTTTGTTATATTCCGCGTACTTCTCAATTACTAGGTTGACAGCGTGGCTGTGGTCCATTGTCGAGTAACCTTTCCAAAAATCAGCTTGTCATCTTGGTTGGTTAAAGTCGAGTGTTTCTCTTATCCCCGTTCAAATTACTTTCGTAAATAGCTTGTATATTACTGGCAGTAGGCTAACTGGTCTGTAATTCTTCAACTCCTTTATGTCACCTTTCTTGCGGATCAGGATTATATTAGCATTTTTCGAACTGCGAGATACACTGCACGTCTTGATACATTTCGTGAAGAGCGATGCAAGTTTTTCAAGTATAATGTCTCCTCCGTCTTTGATCAAGTCGGCTGTTATATCGCCTTCACCAGCTGCTTTACCGCGGGAAATGCCCTTGAAAGCTTTTTTGACTTCGTCAGCGGTTATACTTGGAATTGCAGTGTCCTCCTCTGATTCTATTTCTATTAAGGTTGTATGGTCTGTCTGAGACCTGTGCAGCTCAGAGTAGAAATCTTCTGCTACCTTTACAATTTCGTTGAAATTGTTCATAACGTTACCTTGTTTATCTTTTAGCGCATGCATTTTGTTTTCGCCTAAGTGCAGTTCGTTTTGGACAATTTAAAGCTGGTGCCTTTCTCTACTGCTTTCTCTATTTCTCTCATCTTTAAGTTCCTTACATCTCTTTGCCTGGCTGTACTGATCAATTTTGATCGTTCTGCGAATTCTATATTATTGCGATAGCAATTATATGGACAGTCTCGGCTTGTTTTTGCCGTCCCAGTCGCCGCCGTCATGAACCGTATATGTATGTATATATATATATATATATATATATATATATATATATATAAGTCCCAAAGAAAATAATTCAAATAAATGCTTCCGAAGCGCGGAATAGAACTAGGAACCTCTCGCTCCGCAGCGCGAGGCGCTAACCACTAGGCCACGAAAAGCAGATCCTTCACGGTGCTAACGGCGAGCCTTATATACACACCCTTTACCGCTGGCAGGACTCAGAGATGGCAGGCGCTTATAAGCGTTTCTTCATTACCAGCGAGATGGCGCGAGGAGCGAAACGCCCGCATTTAAAAGTCGTCGGCCAGCTTTCACGAGGCTCTTCTGTCAGTTTGGCAGGGAACGCGTCGCCGCCGGCGGGTAGCTGGGTATGTTTTTCACCGTCCAACAGATGTGCGCATTTCGAGTTTGCAAGTCCAAGCGAGACAGACGCTCCCCTCGACTGGCCGTTGGCAATAACGCAGTTTTTGAGCAAAGTGGAACGCTTTCATTGTGAAGCGCCAAAAACACTTCCAACTGCATACACGGACGCGTACGCTGTCGCACGCAATGCGCGGCGTTCATTTTCACGAGATGCACATTCTGAATGATCGTATCAGCGGCAATAAACTACCGAAAATACCAACCATGTATGTCCAATCAAGCAAATGAAATGGGCCATTTATTTTACGTACTGTTCCTAATAGCAGCATTGCTTTCAAGTTCGTAGACTCGCTGAAAACGGGCGGGTCACTGCGGTGTCGAAGTGGTTATCGTTGTGTGGGACCAACTCGCGCTCGTGGCATCGCTTGCACGCCGCACAGCTCCTTTCCTCGAGATTGTAACCATACCGTATAATCTTTTGCAGCACACCACTGTTTTCGCTTCACTTTCTGCGATGACTTCACACCAGCCGACGAACACTCGTTCATGCTCGCTTACGCGCTGCGACGCGAACCTGCTTGAACCGAGCGACGCCACCGTTGTTTTGAGGGTGAGGAGAACGTGCAACTGACAGCAGAAACCAGAAAACCAGAAACAGCGAAAAACGAAATTCGATTGCGAGGCAACCTTTCTAAATTTGAATGAAATAATCTTGAACGTAAAAAGAAAAAAAATTAGGTGACATGTTGTATATTGTGCTATGTATTGTGCAAAAGTTAGCTTTCGTGGACTACATGCGAGAGCGCAGCAAAAATGTGCGCGCTTCGGCTCCGTAGCTTTCGCTGTGCTGCCACAGAAAGTTGTCTCCAGGAGTAATATTTGTGCAGAAAGAACCTTGCCCTTCCGCTGTCTGCTCGCGCGGTTGTCTCGTGGTGAGAAGAAGAGGCATGTTTCGAGCTTTCAACGTGATGTCCGCGCTGATGTTACGGGAGCGTACGAAAGCCACTCGAGCTCAAGGGACGCCGCTAAACGAACAAACAGAAGATGAGCGCGAACTATCAAGTGTCACAGCTCGACACTTGAAGCACGCTAGTTTCCTTCGCTGCTTCGGCTGCCTTTGCAACAGGAGCGCTGTTAAAACTGAGAGTATCCATCGTGACAGCTTATATACGGGCTCGTTCGGTGTATATCTGTGCGTTCGTTTCGTGCGTGCTTCACTTGATAGTTCGCGCTCCTCTTCTGTTTGTTTATTTAGCGGCCTCCCCTAGCTTTGTATGTGTAGCTTTGTGACACACAACGTGTAAAATCCTTCGTACGAGCACGCGCTGCCCACGGGAGGCGCTCACTTAGCAAGTGCGTGTTTGCTACAATTAATATTGCTCCTGAAGCTGCGAGCCTCACTTCGTATAGCATTACAGTTTGTTGCTATCGCATTCATTGCTTCGCCCTTGCGGCGAAACTGTGACTTTTTTATCTTTTGACGAAGTAACTCTTATTTGATGGCGTTTTTTTACTAAGTCCTTCGTAGATAGGGACAACTTACTTGTTGCTTGTTTTTTGTGTTTTACCGCCGACTTCTATCGCTGTTTCAAGGATTGTATTCGTTATGGTTTTGTTTATTTCTTCTAAATCCTCATTGTTTTCGCCTAAGGCCTCGAACTTGTTGCTTAGGGTGACTTTAAATTCTTCGATCTTCGCTCTGATTACCTCTAAATTCGCATTTTTTCTAGTAAATAATTTACTTCTTGTTTTCTTTAGGTTAAGTACAATCTTTGCCCTTACTAATCTGTGATCGCTGCATTTTATCTTCCCCACTACTTCTGTCTTGAATTGTACCTGGTTTTTCGCACATTATAAGGTAAATTTCATTCTTTGTTTCCCCGTTAGAGCTTTTCTACGTCCACTTTCTATTCTTGTGTTTCTTAACAAACGTATTCATTATTCGGAGTCGGCTTCATTCGGCAAATTGTGCTAGCATATCCCGACGGTTATTCCTACGGCCGACGCCGTAGTTGCCAATCGCCTGCTTTCCACTTTCTTTTGTTCCTACTTTTGCGTTGAAATCCCCCATGACTACTGTGTATTGTGTCCGTACTTTCTTTATTGCTAATTCGATATCCCCGTAGAATTGCTCTACTTGTTCGTCGCTGCAGCCCGTTGTTGGCGCATATCCCTGGATTATCTTAAGTTTATACCACTTATTTAGTTTTATTACGACGCATGCTACCCTTTCGTTAAGGCTGCAGAATTCGTCTACGTTGCCGGCTATTTATTCGTGAATTAGGAACCGAACGCCATATTCTCTCTTTTCTGGTAACACTCTATAGCAGAGGACATGTCCTATGTTTAAGACTATGTAAGCTTCACCTGCGCTCCTAACTTCGCTAAGGCCAACGACGTCCCAACTAACTCCTTCTAGTTCCTCGAGTAGTTCCCCTAATCTAGCTTCGCTGGAGAGGGATCTTGCATTGAACGTTCCAATGTTTATTTTCCAGTGGCGGCCTGTCCGGGTCCAGTGATTATTACCGCCCTTTGCTGCTTCACAGAGCTAACCGTCCCCTTGGACACATGTTCTGGAGCTGCTGGACACTGAGGGCGAGGGTTTAATTGTAGACATCGTGTGGGAGGTGGTGGCCAAGTATTTCACCAGGGAGGCCAATTCCTGTTCTGGTGTAGGAGTGAGCCGTAAACGGCAGTTGAATAACTGACCGAAGTTATGCTCAAGAGCCTAACGAACAGGAATAATTTAAAATCAATAGTGAACCCTTAAATGTGTAAACGAATACGTATACCTGGGACAGCTACTAACAGGAACTCCTACCCATGAAAAAGAAATTCTCCGTAGAATAAGGATGGGAAGGAGCGCATTCGGAGGCATTATAAAATCATTACTGGAAACCTGCCGTTCTCACTAAAGCGAAACGGATTCAATCAGCGTATTCTCCCAGCACTGAAGTACGGTGCAGAAACGTGGAGGATAACGGAAAAACTGGACATGAAACTAAGGAGCACGCAACGTGCAATGGAAAGCAAAATGATTGTGATGGGGTTCTTGGAAATTATGTAGAACGTACGTTGCATCTGACGACAGCAACGCGTTCAGAAAGATGACGAGGCTGTTTTCGGCGAAGACTTTGTAAGAAAAGCGACAACAAACAAAGACACGGACTAAACACACTAATAAATGAAAAAGAAATGCAACACTTCGGAACAAGGCAAGAAAAACAAAGAAACAACACGCGAGTACAGTCAGAGTTCAGAATAGTCTCACCGAGGGTGGTCTATTGGTGCGGGAGAAGTACACGAGGTCGTCGAGGCAGGTCGCCAACGAGTGGTGATACTGTCTCCGTGGTGCCGGCGAAGAGACGACGAGACCCCGACGCTGGCACGAAACCCGAGGCAGGGCAGCACTCGGGACTACGCCCGACTGTGCTGCAGGTAGCGACGCAGATGATGCCCCACCGAGTCGTGGACCTGACTACGAGGTCCTAGGCCGGTGGTACAGCACTCGGGCCTACACCCGACGGTGCTGTTGGTGGCACGGGCGGCTCGTCAGTCGTTCCGTGGACACAGTCGGGAGCTCGGTGCCAAGCGAAGCCATACGCCCCGACTCTTGGCGCCCGCCAGGCACTCGGGACTACGCCGCGACCGTGGTTCTGGCGGAGAGCTCCTGTGCGACGTCCGCGCTGGTGGACTGCCGCCTCGCTTCTCCTCAATATGACGCCTCACGTGCACGCGCCACGTGCCACGCTCCGTCTTTCTTTTCCTTTTGTTCTTCTCGCCTCGTGAAACAGCTTCTCGTCGTTGTCATTTCTTTTTCGGCTGACGGATCCGCGCTTTTGCGTGGTCGCTTCGCACTTGCCGTCGCCATTACTCCACAAAACACAGCTGTCGCGCACTTTTCCCATGACAATGATAAGGGTAGCGCTAAGAGATAAAAAACGAGCAGAATGGATCAGGGAACAGACAGGAGTCGCTGATATAATTATATCGGTTAAAGGAAAGAAGTGGACCTGGGCAGGACATGTCATGAGGAGGAAAGATAACAGATGGACAGTAAGAGCGACCGAATGGATGCCAAGAGAGGAAAAATGCAACAGAGGCAAGCAAAAAGTTAGATGGAGCGATGAAATTAAAAAGTTTGCGGTCATGAAGTAGAACGAAATCGCTCAGGATAGGGTGGATTGGAAATCGTTGGGAGAGGCCTTCGTCCTACAGCGGACCTAAACAGGCTTCTGCTGCTGCTGCTGCTGCTGCTGCTGCTGCTGCTGCTGATGATGATGATGATGATGATGATGATATTACACACTAGTTTCAGTTTTGGTTTGCGAGAGCTCCAAAAAACGACAAGACGCCTTGTGCAACTGGTGCCACCTGGCGCTCCCAATGGAGTAAACGAGTTCCACCACGTGAGCACACATAAGTGTGACGTAATTCTGTACGACACCCGACGCGTGCTCGTCTTCTTTCGCCTGTCGCACATCCTGCGCGTTGTTGTCGCTGTTGCTGTCATCGCCGTTGGGTGGCAACTATTTTCTTGTGGTCTGGCGTCGCCGGCAGTCTACTGACGCAGGCGCAGTGAATAGGGAATGACGGCTATGACATCATCGTTGCTAATTGCACTGTTCGTAGCTCCGCTGCCGTGGTGACGTCTCGGAAGTTGGGGGTCCCCTTCAGGTCACCTTTCCTGTTGTCGATGTCGCGATGTACAGCGTCTAGCGCTTGATTGCGCATTCAACTTCAATATTCATTTAAATTACCTTCAGAGCTGCGATCGCCGTCGAAATTTGGTAGATGACATGCGTATATCAACAAAAATCGATCCCAAAGGCTACCTTAACAGCGAAATTTTGGTGTCTGTGCCCTTTTAAATACCGAAGAAAAGTATGACTGACTGATGACACCAATTACGACATAATGCGGGCCTATTTGCTACCATAAGAAAATAATACGTAGACCGTTTATTTCCTCTCACTGCTATAGATAAAGAAATCAGTTATTCGAAGAAGGCTGGCACCTCGGAGAAAAAAGACGATATCCGACACTACACGAGCCACACGAGCATCGCGTGCCTCGAACGGCATAGCGGCCTGGCTCCGGAAGCGAAACGGCGCCGGTACTCCAAGTTCTGGAGCTACTCCTCGTCAAAACGGCGTGCTAGCCCATTCGAAGTCAGCCTTAGCACTGACTCGGACTGGAGGAGGACCGCCAGAGCTAGTGGCATAACGAGCACGGAGCCCGTGCCACCATGACGCTCGACGAGGACCAAGCCAAGGACGATGGGGCGCCGGCGAGACCGAGGCGCCCCAAACGCAAAGCCGCTGCTGAGGAGGGTGAGGAGACTTCACGTCAAGAGGCCGCTAACATCGAGCGACCAGGTGAGAGGGCCGCGACTAAGACACCTTCGCCAACGCGGATGCCCAGTCAACCAACGGCAAACAAGCCGAAGCGCACCACCACCAGGGCTTCGTCTACAAGCAAAAAAGCCCTCTACGCGCAGCCGCCGGACGTCGACCTCGATGCCCCATCGACAAGCAAGGGGCTCGCTCAGAAGGCGGCTGCGGCTAGAAAGAATCCTCGAGGTAGGAGCTCCTCAACCAGCGATAGCCACTGTGCCGCAACCAAGATACCGAAGCGTGTGCGGAGGGCACGGAGCCGCTCCCCAAGCAGCAGCAGCGGCAGTAGCAGCCGCCGTCTTGATAAGAGAGGCCGGAATCGTCGAAGCGCAAGACTGTCCTCGCGTGCTGGCCCCGGAGGAAAAAAGCCGAGGCGCTCCCGGCACGCAACCTCCGTCAGCTCCTCCGAGCGTAGCCGCCGTCGCCGATCGAGGAGCCGCTCCACGACTGTGAGCATGAGAAGCACGAGTGGCCGTAAACGGCGCCCCCGTTCACGCGGTCATTCATCAAGGCGCGGGGAAAAGCGTGCGAAGTCAAGCAAGGCTTCCAGTGTGTCGTCGAGATCTCGCCGGGCTAAGCGTAACAAGGCTACCAAGAAGACAAAACAGGGCAAGGGAAAGTAATCTCTGCGCTGAGAGATCCGTCCTGACTGCACTGAGTCAGCACGGCTCCCGGGCAGCCTCCTAGTCCCCCTGGGCCCCCGTCAGCGCTATACCTATTGAGGGAACAGGTTTTGCCACGACCGTCGAGGCATGAAGAAAATTTTTCTCAGCGCCCGTGCAGGCGGCACCGCTTCGAAATAAATCTATTTGAATATGCTCACCGTTATTTTTTATTCGCTGCAGAAATGGTCCAGTAGAAAGGCTATTTTGTTAAATAGTAAAGCTTAGCGATTTTCTTTTGCAAAACACGCTGAGCGAGCGTCTAATATCCAGGAAAGATTGAAGATCAGCTGCCTTTGAACATCATGTTGCGGTTTTATAGCTGGCCGAGCAAGGCACCAGAGCTCATATATCCAGGGCAATGACTTCGGCGGGACCTTTTAACTGTCCAATCTTTTGATAAAGTTATGTGCATATGTGGACTTCGGCTATTCCATATTGTTCTATCCCTTTAAAATAATGTTATATGTAATCAATTGCGAAATAACACTATTATGCCAGGGAAAAGACAACAGCCTTAGGAATTATTTACAGACTTGTATATACGGCAGCGGTTCCAACGTTGACAGGAGCAGCTCACAGCTCGAGCCCAATGCGTTATTCCTCCTCTTCGTTAGGATTTTGGCGCCCGCGGCTGTCGTTCAAGCGACCAAATATATCATGCGTTCATGAAAACTATAACGTTAAAAATAAACATAATTTTCGTGAGAAGTATGTTTTGATTCAAAAGCGAGAGCACAAAATTTTTCATTTCTTCGAACTAACGTGATCGTCCGCGTGAATAATACGCGCCTGCTTTTACAGGGGTCACACGTAGTTGAACGTGATGGTCGAGGCAATATGCAAGGGGCTTCCACGCATCTCCTTAATCGATGACAGCAAACACAGGAATTTTATAAACTTGCACCAGTGACTTAAGCAGTCAAATATTTTGGCCAAAGGTAGCCGAAGGTGTCGCAGCTTCCTGCCATGGATCAGGTATCCAAAGTAGCCACAGGTTTCAGCAAGGACGTTTTTCCGCTGACCTGAAAGTTGCTAAAACTCGTGCTGCGAGTGAAGAGAAGGCAGGAGAAAATAGCCGTTGCTGATTACTCGGTGAAGCCTCGCGATCTCTTCTTTTCATCTGCCGTTGGCGTCGTTCATGAAATTCCTCTCTGTAGAAAAAGAAAGAAAAATAGTGAACATTCGCTAGTGGCGAAAGGCTTGTGAAGCGGCGAGTGTGATAGGCACATGGCTGGTCCGGGTTTGTCTCCGGCACACCGGCATTTGCTCGTGCTCGGAGGCTACGGGAAACGCCTCGCAAAGCATCGCGAGGCCCAGTGAATGTTTCTCAAAGTTTCGCACCGAGCACAGCGTAAAGGTGTTCGCGTCGAACCGCAGACGGTGGCAGACGCGGCCTACGTCACCTCCAACAGACGCCGCCCCACCCACCCCATGCTATACTACATTATGCACAAACGCGTTGCTTTGACACTGTGCACTGGATATACATGTAGATCGAGACTGCAGTGAATGGCGCACACCCATTCTGGGGGTTTGGCCAATGGTGTTGTCGTTGTTCCTGTTGCTGCTGCAGCTGCTACTGTTGTTGTTGTTGTTGTTGTTGTTGTTGTTGTTGTTGTTGTTGTTGTTGTTGTTGTTGTTGTTGTTGTTGTTGTTGTTGTTGTTGTTGTTGCCCTTAACTATGACACATCCCTCCCCACGCTCTCGGGTATTGGCCAAGATGGGAGCACTGGACAAGTCGATGCACAAAGCATTTTCCCTTGTTTTCCTTCGGCTTCAACAGCCTTGCCCGCCAGGAGCAGTTTTGCCAGTGCAGCAGTGGGCTCAGGTCGTGTGCGCGAGAGAAGAAAGAAGCGCGCGTGCGGACGCTGCACATTGGGCATCGCACTGAAGAAATGCAAGCACACTGTCGGGGACCTGAACTAATGATGATGACAGTTTTGTGATACTCCGGACAAATTATGACAGCCTGAAATGCTCCGCACTTAAAAAGCGCCCATCGGTCATGCAGCCCACAACGTCCAGTGATCAACATCGTCATCACAAAAATATTTTGAATGCAACGCCGACCTCACTTCTTTCAGCTCTTTGCAGATCACGCGGCAGCAATCCTTTCTTCAAAAGCACTGGCGTTATCAAGAGCAAAAAGACACAAAGGCTCGAAAATTCCTGAATGTTTTAATTCTGTATATGAAAAGGCGACGCGATGAATTTCCATCTGTTTATTAAACTGCGTGGTGCGCAACCTTAGGAAATATTGTCACGTTTCAAAGTCTCGAGCAAGCAAGGTGTCCGTCTTTCCTTTTTCAAACGTTCTATAATAAATCTCATTTGTTAGACTGGGCTCCGCCAGTGTCCTTTTCTGCCTGCGTGTTCCGTTTTGTTGCGCTGGTAATTACGCATGCGTTGACGACCACGGTCTGCCGTGTGCACGGTTGTACTGATCAGCCATGGGCAGGTCGCAAAGGCTGTATAACTTCCGTGTAGCCGTGAAGTTCAGCAGTTCCCGACGATGAGCAAATCTGGCGGCCTTTGCTTGCTGTACGGCGCGAGGGAAGAGAGTGCACGTAAAGGTAGAACCCTGTCCCTGAATAGGCTCTCTTTCGTGTTACAGTATATGGCTCCCAAGGAATCCAGACTGGCGCATAAGTGTGCCATCTTACAGTCCAATGTTGTGCGGTGAAGCCACCTCAGCTCCACGCAGAGGCTACATTCAAGGCCGTTCTCTTGTGAATCTTATTTAGTGCTGTTTCTGCTACGCTCGCCTCGCAATACTTCCTTTAGTGAACGATAACGCTTTGAATGCATTCGTGCTTGAATAAGATGATAATGTCGAGGTAAAAACATTTCCAGCAATATGCATTACACTATGTATCAAAACGCCTCCATATAACAGAGGAAAAAAAATTCATTCATATCACGACGTTTTTCAGTGCCATTTTATTCCATCACATGTAGTTTTACGTTCGTATCTTATATTTGACAATAAAGCGAAATTGCTTCATTTTTGTAGTAGTGGAGGCGTCTGAGTAATATATCGATTTGAGTATTTTTTTTTCGTACAAGTAAAACAACTAAGCAAATTCCTAACTGCCGTTTGAATGCTGGTATTAAAGCGTCATAAAACTTCACACTGCAATTTTCATTCCACAAAAGCTAATACAAACGACATTTTGTTTACCACATCGCAGTAGCTTTTAGAGAATGTCGCTACACAATCGACCACGGCCTTGATACACGTCCTTTATAAACATTCTTTAAATGTGTCGGAACCACTAATACACGCGTGCGAGTCGTGCACTATTAGCACAGTTATCATGATTTTTTATTACTTTCAATTCCTTTGGCGTTTTATTGCGATAGCAATTAAATGGACAGTCTCGGCTGATTTTTGCCGTCCCCGTCGCCGCCGTCATGTTCCGTATATGTATAAGGATGTATATATATGTGAAAGTCCCAAAGAAAAACAATCCGGATAAATGCTTCCGACGCGCGGAATCGAACCAGGGACCCCTCACCCCGTGGCGCTAACCACTACGCAACGAAGAGCAGACGCTACAAGGAGCTAACGGCGAGCCTTATATACACACACCCTTTACCGCTGGCAGGACTCAGAGATGGCAGGCGCTTATAGCTTTTGTTCACTACCAGCGAGATGGCGCGAGGAGCGCGACGGGCGGCCGCCTTTGCAACAGGAACGCTGTTGAAACACAGTACCCATAGTGACAGCTTATTCGCGCTCGTTCGGTGTGTATCCGCGCGGTCGTTTCGTGCGTGCTTCACTTGATAGTTCGCGCTTATGTTCTGTTTGTTCATTTAGCGGCCTCTCCTAGCTTTGTATGTGTAGCTTTGTGACATACAACGTATAAAGCCCTTCGTACAAGCACGCGCTGCCCACGGGAGGCGCTCACTTAGCAAGTGCATATTTGCTACAATTAATATTGCTCCTGAAGCTGCGAGCCTCACTTCGTATAGCATTACAGTTTCTTGCTATCGCATCCATTGCTTCGCCCTCGCGGCGAAACTGTGACTTTTTTCTTTTTTTTTATTTCGCACAGCACACAAGTGACGTAAAACAAGCCTTTATCGCAGCCCATGCAGTAGCACTGCATTCACAAATTGGGCCGATGGTCGCGGCACTTCCTTGAAATCAAGAACACAAATGCAGATCTTGCCTTCTGGAGTCGACAGTGGCACAGCTACTGTTCTGTACAGGCGTAGATTTATGCCTGGACATAGCTAACATAGCCTCGTATAGAACATAGTTTACCAAGGGGTTGAGGAAGGAAGGCGCGGGCGAGGAGTACTGACGTAAGGGTGACGAGGGAAAGGACGAGGGCCTCACAACCGGACATTGGTCGCCAAGCCAATTTGAACCTAGACACGTGACCCAAATGCACGTAACATGACGTGACAGCTAGACACGTGACATGTTCCCGCCCAAGCCATGTAAAATTAATGGTAAAATTATATGACTTAGTTGTCCTTATAGAAATCTAAATAAGCTACGTCGGCCACGAGGCCCGCTCTCAGTCCAGCCAGACCTCTTCTATGCTTTCAGGAACTCGGGCTTGCTAGAGTGGTGCAAAACTGGACCCGAGTACTTCAATGCTTTCAAGGACTCTGGTGGTCAAGCCTCGCACCCCCCCCCCACCCCCGCTTTCTTCTTCTCCTTCTTTTTTTACGGGGTCTACCTCGGCGTGAATATGCGCCGGCAAAATGGCATACCTGTATCTAAATTCATCGAAAACACCTAGAACATGTCTAGAAAAAGAAAAATATGACATTGCAAGTAATTACTCGGGACTTCCCTGTAAAATGTGCTAGAGTAGTCACTGCCACAGATATAACTTCAGCGCCGGCGAAATCGCGCTTATCTGCAATTTCTTCTCGAAATTCACGGCATCGCCGAAATGCTAAGTTGCATCGTTTTTCATACTAAACGTGAGGTAACCAGATGACATAGGACCTTTAATTTTCCTATACTCCTGCCGCAGCGAACAGCCAACCGTTCACAAAACACAAATTGTTTATAATTATTAGACTCTTGATTTCGTTTTTTTTTTCAAATAAGACTCATTTCGTGTCCGAACTTAGCGCTGTTGTGACTTATATTACACTTATTTGGCAAGCCCTTTCCTCCTAGTTTGTAGCTTACCCTACGCTTTGTTGTATGTGAATTTCACTGATCATCATGCCTTTTCGTATCTGCAATGTTGTCTTTATTATGAATCTTTTGTATTTACTTACTTTCCGGTGTAGAGAATCTGTGTTTGGCTCTCTATTATATAAGTAACCCGACAAGCGCTGATACCCTGTGATTGCTCGTGGACACCTTCAATAAATGATTGTTCGATTTATCGCGACACACACGAAGAGTCAATGAAAACCAAGCGAAATCATCCAACCTGTTTTAGCGCAGGAGAAACGACAGTGGCTCAGCAAACTTGCTGATTGTTTTACTTAGGCAGAGCCTCTTTTACCTCGTCCTTCAAAGCAAGCCTAGCTGTAGGGACTTTCAGGGGGATGCAACGGGTACACAAAGAAGGTCGCCCGCGACCGTTGCTCTTTCGAGCAGGCCAGAAATATCAAATAGAGACGGCATCCTGACATGCATTTCTCGCTGCAAAGCACTTTAAAATAGAACCATCGAGTGATGGCACCAGGGCATCGCGCCATCGACGACAACACCTGCAAGAATATACAACTCGTGGCATGTAAATCATGCCGCTCATGACATCCATATCTCGATTTTCATGCTCTTAGAACGTTCACCCATGGTCGCCAGTCATTGTTGTCTTGGTATATATCAAGTGAATAAGACGGCCGCAAGACCACACAGACCATCGCACATAAATCATGCCGCTCATGACATGCATGCCGTGATTTCCATGTTAGGACCTGTCACTTTTGATCGTCATGCAGTCATTTAGTGCCATACCAATTTTCGTATACACCCCATTAACAAAACGGACAATAGAGCACCAAGATCGTGGCACGTAAATCATGCCAGTCATGATATGCATCTCATGATTTTCATGTTATGACCTGTAGGGATCGGGGGCCGCGCGTCCTGCGCGACGCCCTGTTTTCCTTGGAATGCCCCTACATCCCCCTCTCCCAGCTGGGCAGAGCGGCGGCCATCACTGCGGAGAGCCGCCCGCTTTGTACACGTGGCTCGTGGCCAGACTGTCATTGGACAGCTAGCAAGTTATCTGTGGCACGCGCGTATCGGGTTTTTAGAGATGCTTGGAGAGAAGTCGCTGGGACTCGGAAAGGTGCGCAGGTACTTTTGTGACCCTCCGGCCAACGAGGCCATCGGCTGGAGTGCGCCATTGCGAGCCACAGGACCACCGGCAGCGACCTGCGATCGGCACCCATGTGTATGTTCTTTTCCTTCAAGCTTCCTTTTCTGGGGGCACACAGTCGCGGGTGCGCTGGCCAAGGGTTAGGTGGCTCTCCCCCTGCATGGTTTTTGTGCGTTGTGTGTTCGCGTGTTACTGATTTTTATTGTCCTTTGTTTATATTTCATTCGAATGCTTTGACCTGATTTGTTTGTATTATTGACCTAGTTATTAAATTAGCATGCTCGGAGAGCGACGCCTAAAGTTCTCCTTTGCCGAGTGCGCCGGCTCGAGCTGTACCAACTCGAAGCGGGCCGCGGGCTGACGCGCGCGGGAGCGCAGCGGTGATGGCTTTCGGTGAGCGAGCGCGCGGATGCGACGGCCCCATTCTATGCTCGTCGAGGGCTCGGACACCACGGCAAGGTGTTGCTAGCAGCGAGGTCACAGTTAGTAACCCCCCAGACCTGTCATATACGTTCGTCATACAGTCGTTTTGTGCCATACCAATTTTCCTATACATCCCATGAACGATACGGCCAGGAGAGCACAAAAACCTCGCATGTAACTCATGCCGCTCACAACAGGGATGTCACGTTTTTCATATTATGACCTGTCTTTAGGTTCGTCACGCAGTCATGTTGCGGCATACCAATTTTTGTATACATCCTTTAACGAAACGGACAGGAGACAGCACGAAGTCTGTGGCATGTAAATCATGCCGCTCGTGACATGCATGTCAAGATTTTCATGTTATGACCTTTCATTTAGGTTGGTCATGCAGTCATGTTGCGGCATACGAATTTCCGTACACATCACATCAAACAAAAGGCCAGGAGAGAGCACGAAGACCGTGGCATATGTCATGCCGCTCATGACATGCATGTCATGATTTTCATAAATCACCTGTCGTTTGTGTTCGTCATGCATTCATGTTGCGGCATATCAATTCCCGTATACCTACCATTGCACAAAAGGCCAGGAGAGCATCAAGGCCGTGCCATGCAAAACATGGTGCTCATGACATGCATGTCCTGATTTTCTTGATATGACCTGTAATTTATGTTCGTCAAGAAGTCATGTTGTGGCATTCCAATTTCCGTATACATCCCATCACACAAAAGGCCAGAAAAGCACCAAGACCGTGGCATGTAAATCATCCTGCTATTGACGGGCATATCATGATCACTGGAACAAGAACAACAACTACAAAAACCACATTGGCCAATCTTCCAGAATGGGTGTGCGCCATTCACTGTGGTCTACATCTACATCTATGTCCAGTGCACAGTGTCTCTCAAGCTACGCGTTTGTGCATAATGTAGTATAGCAATGGGGTGAGACGGTCTCAGTTCGAGATCACGTGGGGCGCGTCTGGCACTGTCTGCGGTTCGGCGCAAACGTCCCTACACTGTGCTCGCTGCAAAACCTTGAGAAGCATTCACTGGGCCTCGCGATGCTTTGCGAGGCGTTTCCCGAAGCCTCTGAGCACGAACAAATACGGGTGTGCCGGAGACAAACCTGAACCAGCCAAGTGCCTATCAGGTTCCCTGCTTCGCGAGCCTTTCGCCACTAGTGAAATCTTCACTATTTTTTATTTTCTGTATAGAGAGGAATTTCAGGAACGACGCCAACGGCTGATGAAACGAAGAGATCGCGCTGCTTCACGGAGCAATCAGCAACGGCTATTTCCTCCTGCCTTCTCTTCACTCGCAGCTCGAGCTTTAGCAACTATCAGGTGGGCGGAAAAACGTCCTTGCTGAAACCTCTCGCTACATTGGATACATGAACCATGGCAGGAAGCTGGGACACCTTTGGCTACCTTTCACCAGAATCTTCGGCTACATAAGTCGTTAGTGCAAGTTCATAGAATTCATGTGTTAGCTGTCATCGATTAAGGAGATCCCTGGACGCCCAGTGCACACTGTCTCGGATGATCGCGCTCAAATATATCTAATCACTGTGAAAGCAGGCGCGTACTCTTCATGCGGATGATCATGTTGGTTCAAAGAAATGAAAAATTCTGTGCTCTCCCTTTTGCATCAAAACACCAAAGTAATTTATCATTAATTAATAAGGTTATAGTGTTCATATACGCCCGTTATGTTTGGTCGCTTGAACGACATGAACGGGCGCCGTAATCCTAACGAAGAGGAGGAAGAACGCATTGGGCTCGATCTGTGAGCTGCTCCGGTCGACGTTGCCACTTCTGCCGTAAATACAAGTCTGTAAATTGTTCCCATCGACATTGCCTTTTCCGTCGCCTAACGATATTATTTCGCAATTTATTACATATAACATTATTTTGAAGGGATTGCACAAACTGCAATAGACGAACGCCAAATATGCAAATAAATTTATCGAAATGCTGGACAGCCAAAAGGTCCCGCCTAAGTGGTCGCCCGGGTGCCTTGCTCGGTCGGTTACAAAGCCCATAGATGATGTTCAAAGGCAGTTGATCTTCATTCTTTCCAGGATATGAGGCTCTAGCTCAGAGTGCTTTGCAAAAGAAAATCGCCTGTTTGTGGTAAGCTTTACTAATTAACAAAATAGCCTTTCAAATGACCCATTTCTGCAACGAATAAAAAAAGAGAGTGAGCCTATTCAAAGACGTTTATTTGGAAGTGGTGCCGCTTTCACGTGTACTGAGCAAAATTTTGTTCATGCCTCGACGGTCGTGGCAAAACCTGTTCCTTCAACAGGTCTAGCTCTGACGGGGCCCCAGGGTGACCAGGAGGCTGCCCAGGGGGCGTGCTGACTCAGTGCAGTCAGCACGGATCTCTCAGCGCAGAGACTACTTTCCCTTGCCCTGTTTTGTCTTCTTGGTAGCCTTGTTACGTTTGGCCCGGCGGGAACTTGACGACACACTCGAAGCCTTGCTTGACTTCGCACGCTTTTCCCCGCGCCTTGAATGACCGCGTGAACGGCGGCGCCGTTTACGCCCACTCGTGCTTCTCATGCTCACAGTCGTGGAGCGGCTCCTCGATCGGCGAGGGCGGCTACGCTCGGAGGAGCTGACGGAGGTTGCGTGCCGGGAGCGTCTCGGCTTTTTTCCTCCGGGGCCAGCACGCGAGGAGAGTCTTGAGCTTCGACGATTCCGGCCTCTTTTATCAAGAAGGCGGCTGCTACTGCCGCTGCTGCTGCTTGGGGAGCGGCTCCGTGCCATCCGCCCACGCTTCGATATCTTGGTTGCGGCACTGTGGATATCGCTGGTTGAGGAGCTCCTACCTCGAGGATTCTTTCTAGCCGTAGCCGCCTTCTGAGCGAGCCCCTTGCTTGTCGATGGGGCATTGAGGCCGACGTCCGGCGGCTGCGCGTCGAGGGCTTTTTTCCTCGTAGACGAAGCTCTGGTGGTGGTGCGCTTCGGCTTGGTTGCCGTTGGCTGACTGGACATCCGCGTTGACGAAGGAGACTTAGTCGCGGCCCTCTCGCATGGTCGCTTGATGTTAGCGGCATCTTGACGTGAAGTCTCCTCACCCTCTTCAGCGGCGGCTTTGCGTTTGGCTCGCCTTGGTCTCGTAGGCGCCCCATCGTCCTTGGCTTGGTCCTCGTCGAGCGTCATGGTGGCATGGGCTCGGTGTTGGTTGCGACACTAGCTCTGGCGGCCCTCCTCCAGTCGGAGTCAGTGCTAAGCCTGACTTCGAATGGGCTAGCACGCCGTCTTGACGAGGAGTAGCTCCAGAAGTCGGACTACCGGCGCCGTTTCGCTTTCGGAGCCAGGCCGCTATGCCGTTCGAGGCACGCGATGCTTTCTTTCTTCGTGTGGCTCGTGTAGTGTCGGATATCGTCTTTTTTCTCCGAGGTGCCAGCCTTCTTCGAATAACTGATTTCTTTACCTATAGCAGTGAGCGGAAATAAACGGTCTACGTATTATTTTCTTATGGTAACAAATAGGCCCGCATTATGTCCTAATTGGTGTCAACAGTCAGTCATACTTTTCTTCGGTATTTAAAAGGGCCCAGACACCAAAATTTCGCTGTTAAGGTAGCCTTTGGGATCGATTTTTGTTGATATACACATGTCATCTACCAAATTTCGACGGCGATCGCAGCTCTGAAGGTAATTTAAATGAATATTGAAGTTGAATGCGCAATCAAGCTCTAGACGCTGTACATCGAGACATCGACAACAGCAAAGGTGACCTGAAGGGGACCCCCAACTTCCGAGACGTCACCATGGCAGCGGAGCTACGAACAGTGCAATTAGCAACGATGATGTCATAGCCGTCATCCCCTATTCACTGAGCCTGCGTCAGTAGACTGCCGGCGACGCCAGACCACAAGAAAATAGTTGCCACCCAACGGCGATGACAGCAACAGCGACAACAACGCGCAGGACGTGCGACAGGTGAAAGAAATCGAGCACGCATCGCGTGTCATGCGGAATTATGTCACACTTATGTATGCTCACGTGTTCGAACTCGTTTACTCCATTGGGAGCGCCAGATGGCACCAGTTGCACCAGGCGTCTTGTTCTTTTTTTTTGGAGCTCTCGCAAACCAAAACTGAAACTAGTGAGTAATAAACTGGCCATAAATAATTATCTGACGCGGGCTGGAGCAATTGATGTGCCGTGTTATCTATAACAGATAGTCAACTACGTGTTGCGGGAAAAAAAACATCAGGCGGAAATTTTTGTGCCAGCGTCCCTTTAATGTCGTTTGTCGGTCCTTGTAGACGGCTGTACAACCGGACACCTGCCACTGTGTCAAGAACCGACGGCTTTGAAATCATTCGCGCGACGTTGATTTCTGGGAAATTTCAACTGAGGCCTTTATTTGGAACATGCTAATCTGATTGTTCGTTTGAAAAGAAGTTTTAGTACCTCCAGTACCACTGTGCGCAATGCTTTGCATGCCTGGTTGTTGTACTACACAGGCTGGCACTGCCTGTTCTATGACTCACTGTGGGGAAATCCCCTTTTAAAATGCAGCGCAGCTGGTACAGTGCTGGTTTTGACGACATGCGTACCTGGGCGTCCCACAAATAGCAAGAGGGAAAAGCGGATCCGTTATTTCTCTCAACCAACTACACACTGCCTATCGCTATGACCCTGGACATTTGGCGCCCGTGCCCTTGAAGACCGCCTGCTGTTCGAGCTGTGATAACCAGTCCACGGAACGTATGACACTTCTCCCTCTATCCTCTTCCCACTTCCCCCTTCACGAGACACTGCGCCGTGCTCCCTATTGCGTTTCAGAAATAGGCGTATTTGTTCTTTCTCTTTAACAACTACCACGACCACCACACTGCTGCGCTAGATCCACTCGATCCCAGAAGGCGTGGCATTGATTATGCGAAGGGCAACGTAGAAAGAAAGAGAAAGAGAGAAGAAATGGGAAAATCTTACTGTTTCATGATAGTGATTATGCGAAGGGCGAGAGAGAAAGGGATAAGGCATTGAGGGAGAAAAAAGAGAGTTACGTTATGACATGCAAACTAGACAGCCTTGCCACTTAAGTCACGATCAGCGGTAAAAGCACAGTTTCGCTGCTTATTTCTGAGTTTTTACGCCCCAAAAAGGATATGTTTATGAAAGACGCCGTATATAATGGAGGACGCCGGAAATGCCGACCTCCTGGGGTTCTTTTATTGAGCTCTAGCATAACGCAGTGTGCGAGCCTCACGATTTCTCCTCCATGGAAGTGCAGCCGTCGCGGCCAGGATTCGATCTCGCTACCTTCGGACCAGCAGCCGAGCACTGAAGACTTATACCTCCTTATACCGCAGGGAATCGTGGGGTGCGGCATCATCTGGCATCCTCCCAGGTCGAGAAAATGCGCGGGGTAGCGCGAGGAAATGAAAAGGTGGTGCGAATGGACTCTGTCGAGTAGGCTAGCTAGCGAGCATTTTTTTTTTTTTTGTCCTGCACCGATAACCTAAAGTTCCACCCGTGCTTCGGTTTTCTTCATAGCGGCTGCGATAATCGCAAGCATAGATGATAAGCCACGAAAGTAACGCTATACGCTCTGATTCTGGTGAAAAAGACTACAGCTTTTATTGTTTCACACGTCTAACTATAGCTCAGCTGTATATGAAGTTAGCCGCGGCGGCTGCTTTTCGATGGAGGCGAACTGTTGAGGCCCGTGTACCGTGCTGTGCCAGGTGGTCGAAATTTCCGGAGCCCTCCGCTACGGCGTCTCTCATTATCATATGGGGTTTTTGTTTCAGTCAAGTTACTGTACGAAGTTCTCTAGGGGCTCGGGGGCGCACTTTCAATAAATCTTCTTTGAGGGGCTAAGCTCCTTAAGGTTTGGGTCTGTCCGTCCGTTGTTCCTATAGCACGTTACCTTCAAAGTAATGAATGATGTTACGTGTGGGAGGTGCGCCCTCGGCGCGTGCCTCCCGGCGCGCGAGCACTCTCACTCTCCCATCTGCTGTCTTGTGAGAGAGAGAGAGAGACAGAGTGAGAGAGCGAAAGGCGCACGTTGACTATGGAAACGCGCTTTCTTCGATGAACGCGCTACGAGCTCGCAAAGAAGGCGAACGCGCCCTCACCCGCGAGAGACAAGCTTGACGAAGGCAGCGTCTCCTAGCGAGTTTCTTGATTGAAAAATATCGAGTGCTCGCGCTGGAGAACCGTTCACCGGCCACCCATATATATATATATATATATATATATATATATATATATATATATATATATATATATATATATATATATATATATATATATATATATATATATATATATATATATATAGGCACTGGATCTTGACTTGCAATGAAGTGCCGGTGGGAGATTTCACTTGTGCGTAGTTGAACCATAAGGATTCGTAGCGTGCGCGTTAACTAAATTAATCCGGAACTCGGCACAATCTACGATGAACCTCCGGAGCCTCGCCCACTCATCATCATTCATTCCGTCGATATGCTGTGATTTTTTTTTCTTTTTTCGTTTTTCCAGCAGATTAACTGATATACAGAAGAGCTCTCGTTGTATTACTACGCATGAGACACTTTTTTTTTTTGAAAATCGTGTGCTGACGCGCTGACGGTGCGACCCACAGATTGTTGCCATGCGACGGCACCGTAGGTGCCAGTCGACCGTCAAGAAGCATAGATACAGTAGTTAGAAAAGGTGCTCAATTACATTCGGCACGTTGAGTTTACTGGTAGCAACTAGAGGGAGAACCTAGAGGGTCATTTTAAATACGTACTTCAGCGAATCTTTCGCGCTTGTCAAATATATGGCTATGTACGTACGTTTCGGCAGCGCCTTACTGTTATCCGTGCATGCGAGTATTAAAGGGACAGACAAACGGTCAGAATGTGGGAACAGACCTTGGTGGATTTGTCAAGAACCCGGATTATAGTGGTGAAGCCGAGAACCTTTTCGCAATTTCAATAGTATATGTATTTTTAAATTGATCTTGAAAATCGCAGCAACTCAAAACTGGCGTAGCCTGGTGCTGGAGTCTTGATACTGAGTTTTGGTGTCTAAAAATTGCTGTACGTCGCCTGCTGCTATTCATACGACCGTATATATAAATCAGGCTTAAAATTGCAATCGGTACATAAAAACGCATCCCCGCCCCATTATTGGCTTTCTACGCATTAAGAAAGAGTCGGCGCTGAGGAGCGGCGCTGCCTTCACGGCAACCGAAAACCTTTTTTTTTTCGCGGCAGTACCTAGCACAACAAACCTGACGGCTGTTGTCCACTGTTTGCAACATGTGTTGCGTATAAGACTCCATAGACCAAAAATTCTGGTAAAGAGAGTTTTACAGCGTTTTGCCGTTGCTATAGCATGATTGGACATCCTGACCGATAAGCTTCCTGTTGACATAAAGAGAACAGGTACTTCAAAAATTGGTTGTCGGTGCCTTTAAACGTGCTTGTCTTAATGAGGCAACATATATCAATTCCCCGGTCTTTCGCGGGTAATATAAATATAAATATAAATATATATATATATATATATATATATATATATATATATATTATATATATATATATATATATATATATATATATAATCAAAGGGTCACGTTGAAAAACATAACATTCTATAATTGACCTGCTGCCAAGGATTTATCTTTGAAGTATATATATATATATATATATATATATATATATATATATATAACGAAAGGGAAGGGGGTCAAGGGCTCGTTTTATTTGTTAGAAACAAGTTAATGAAACAACAAACATTGAAGCCTACGAAAGCATAGGGGAAGTAATTCCAATTCGTAATTATGATATTGTAATTTTGGGGTAAGTAGAAAGGAATTAAGGTGGACGAAAAGTCAAACCTGCCTTCGGTAAAGATCGGACACTTCCGTAAGGTCGAGCTACTGCACTGCTGCGAAAGCCCCCTAGAGTCTTCCGAGATGGAAGAAGTAGCTGTCTTGCTTTTGTTTGGATAGCAGTGCTTTCGAATGAGGTTATAATTGGCTGTCAAGACATTCAACTACGTCATCTTTACCGAAATGTGAGACCTTCAAGGTCTCATTTTTACCATGCGGTATATATGCAGACGTAAAAAAATAGGGATCGCAGCCATTTTATTGACCCAGCTGCCAAGATCATCGATGAACCAAACAAGGCAGAATTAACTCATTCAGGTCACTGGTGTGAGCAGAGCAATATTTATTTAAATTTGTTTTAAGGTTATGGCCATTTATAGCCCATTTTCTCACCCGCACACAATCATACTAGCAAGCCTAAGTTCAATGCTAAAAATGTTTATTATTCTTGTTTACGTGGCGAACTAGAGAGAAAAGACACTCTATTTCACACTAGAACATATACATCATTTTTTAAATGCCAAGGATTTCTTAGCGAATATCGGCAACTTTGAGCGTATCTATCTATCTATCTATCTATCTATCTATCTATCTATCTATCTATCTATCTATCTATCTATCTATCTATCTATCTATCTATCTAGCTGCCTGCGACTTTGTGCCCTCCCGGACGTTTCGTTAATGGGATGTATACGAAAATTCGTATGCCACAACATGACTGCATGACAAACATAAGTGACAGGTAATTCATGAAAATCACGACATGCATGTCATGAGCGGCATGACTTAGATGCTACGAACTTCGTGCTCTCTCCTGGCCTTTTGCGTAATGGGATGTACACAGAAATTGGTATGCCACAACATGACTGCATGACGAATATAAATGGCAGGTCAAAACATGACAATCATGACATGCATGTCATGAGTGGCATGATTTACATGCCACGGTCTTGGTGCTCTCTTGGCCGTTTCGTTAAGAGATGTTACGAAGATTGGTACGCCACAACGTGACTGTGTGCCAAAAATAAATGACAGGTCATTCATGAAAATCGTGACATACATGTCATGAGCAGCATGATTTTCATACCATGGTCTTGGTGCTCTCTCCTGGCCTTTTGTGTAATGGGATGTATGCGGAACTTGGTATGCCATAACATGAGTACATGACGAGCATAAATGACAGGTCATAACATGAAAAATTGTGACATGCATGTTATGAGCGGCATGATTTACATGCGCAGTCTTGGTGCTGTCCTGGCCGTTTCGTTAATGGGATGTATACGAAAATTGGTATGGCACAACATGACTGCATGGCGAACATTAATGACAGCTCTTTGGGGTTACTAACAGCGAACTCGTCGCTAGCAACACCGTGCCGTGGTGTCCGAGCACTAGACGAGCGCAGAAGGGGGCCGTCGCGTCCGCGCGCTCGCTCATCTGGAGCCATGCACCGCTGCGCTGCCGCGCGCGTCAACCGCGGTCCGCCTCCAGTCGGGACAGCCCGAGCCGGCGCACGCGGCGAAGGAGAACATTAGGCGTCACTCTCGGGGCATGGTAATTTATTAACAAGGTTAATAATACAGAAAATACCGAATCAGTTGAATGAAATGTAAACAAAGGACAATAACAATCAATAACACGCGAACACACAACGCACAAAGACCATACAGGGGGAGAGCCACCTAACCCTCGGCCAGCGCACCCGCGACTGTGTGCCCCCAGAAAAGGAAACTTGAAGGAAAAGAACATACACATGGGTGCCGATCGCAGGTCGCCGCGGGTAGTCGCTGAGGCTCCCAATGGCGCGCAATCCAGCCGATGGCCTCGCCGGCCGGAGGGTCCCCAAAGTACGTGCGCACACTTCCGATTCCCAGCGAGTTCTCTCCCAGCATCTCCAAAAACCCGAAATGCGCAAACTACGGAGAACTTGCCAGCTGCCCAATGACAGACTGCCCACGAGCCACGAGTGCAAAGCGGGCGGCCCTCCACAGTGATGGGCCGCCGCTCCGTCCAGCTGGGAGAGGGGGTATAGGGGCATTCCAAGGAAAACAAGGCGTCGCGAGAGACGCGCGGCCCCCGATCCCCACAGGTTATACCATGAAAATCATGACATGCATGTAATGAGCGGCATGATTTACGTGCCACACGCTTTTAGTGCTCTTCTGTCCGTTTCGTTAATGGGAAGTATACGAAAATTGGCATGGGACAACATGACTGCATGGCGATCAAAATGACAGGTCATGACATGGAAAATACGGCATGCATGTCATGAGTGGCATGATTTACATGCCACGGTCTTGGTGCTCTCTCCTGGCCTTTTGTGTAATGGGATTATGCGGAACTTGGTATGCCACAACATGAGTACATGACGAGCATAAACGACAGGTCATAACATGAAAAATTGTGACATGCATGTTATGAGCGGCATGATTTACATGCACAGTCTTGGTGCTGTCCTGGCCGTTTCGTTAATAGGATGTATACGAAGATTGTATGGCACAACATGACTGCATGGCGAACATTAATGACAGCTCTTTGGGGTTACTAACAGCGAACTCGTCGCTAGCAACACCGTGTCGTGGTGTCCGAGCACTAGACGAGCGTAGAAGGGGGCCGTCGCGTCCGCGCGCTCGCTCATCTGGAGCCATGCACCGCTGCGCTGCCGCGCGCGTCACCCGCGGCCCGCCTCCAGTCGGGACAGCCCGAGCCGGCGCACGCGGCGAAGGAGAACATTAGGCGTCACTCTCGAGGCATGGTAATTTATTAACAAGGTTAATAATACAAAAAAGACCGAATCAGTTGAATGAAATGTAAAGAAAGGACAATAACAATCAATAACACACAACGCACAAAGACCATACAGGGGGAGAGCCACCTAACCCTCGGCCAGCGCACCCGCGACTGTGTGCCCCCAGAAAAGGAAACTTGAAGGAAAAGAACATACACATGGGTGCCGATCGCAGGTCGCCGCCTGTAGTCGCTGAGGCTCGCAATGGCGCACTCCAGCCGATGGCCTCGCCGGCCGGAGGGTCCCAAAAGTACGTGCGCACACTTCCGATTCCCAGCGAGTTCTCTCCCAGCATCTCCAAAAACCCGAAATGCGCAAACTACGGAGAACTTGCCAGCTGCCCAATGACAGACTGCCCACGAGCCACGAGTGAAAAGCGGGCGGCCCTCCACAGTGATGGGCCGCCGCTCCGTCCAGATGGGAGAGGGGGATGTAGGGGCATTCCAAGGAAAACAAGGCGTCGCGAGAGACGCGCGGCCCCCGATCCCCACAGGTCATACCATGAAAATCATGACATGCATGTAATGAGTGGCATGATTTACGTGCCACACGCTTTTAGTGCTCTTCTGTCCGTTTCGTTAATGGGAAGTATACGAAAATTGGCATGGGACAACATGACTGCATGGCGATCAAAAATGACAGGTCATGACATGGAAAATACGGCATGCATGTCATGAGCGGCATCATTTATGTGCCAATGTCTTGGTGCTCTTGAGGCTGTCTCATTGACTTGATATATACCAAAACTGGTATGGCGAGGCAACAATGACTGGCATGGGGGACACGTTCTAAGATCGTGAAAATCGAGACATGCATGTCATGATTTTCACGAATGACCTGTCACTTATGTTCGTCATGCAGTCATGGTGTGGCATGCCAATTTTCGTATACATCCCAATACCGAAACGCCCGTCAAAAACGGCCGACAAAGTCGTAGGCCGCTAGATAGATAGATAGATAGATAGATAGATAGATAGATAGATAGATAGATAGATAGATAGATAGATAGATAGATAGATAGATAGATAGATAGATAGATAGATAGATACGCTTAAGGTCGCCGAAGCTTGCTAAGAAATGATTCGCATTTAGAAAAATGATATATATGTTCAAGTGTGAAATAGAGTGTCTTTTCTCTATAGTTCTCTACATAAATAAGAATAATAAGCATTTTTAAGCGTTGAACTTAGGCTTGCTATAATGATTGTGGGCTGTTGAGAAAATGGGCTATAATGGCGATAACGTTAAAATAAATTCAAAGAATTGCTGTGCTGGCACCAGTGACCTGAATGAGCTAATTCGACCTTGCTTGGTTCATCGATGATCTTGGGAGCTGGGTCAATAAAATGGCTACGATTCCGAGTATTCTACGTCTGCTTGTACACCGCACGGCAAAAATGAGACCTTGAAGCTATCACATTTCGGTAAAGACGACGTAGTTGAATGCTTTGACAGCCAAAGATGACCTAATTCGAAAGCACTGGTATCCAAACAAAACCAAGACAGCTGCATCTAACATCTCGGAAGACGGTACGGGGCGCTCGCAGCTGTGCAGTCGCTCGATACTATGCAAGTGTCCGTCCGCTCTTTACGTAAGTATCTTTCTCTCTATGCCTGGGCAGCATCGGCGGAATAAATGGGTCTGCTAGCGTTGCCAGGGCCACTCATCTCTTCTCTTTCACAGTTCTAATGCGATTATAGTTTAGGACACGCGTCTCAGAGATGCTAGGTGTGTCCACCTGTGCTGTTGCGCGGAGGGTATCAATGGATAAACTTTTATTATGAAGCAACAGGGTGAGAGAAAAAAAAAGTTTTATTGAACGTCCTTGCTAGACTACTCTCATTCAGGAAGGTGAGCTGGCGCCGTTTGCTGTCGACGTTTCATGCCCGCTGGATGATATGTCGCTCCTGTTGTAGAGCAGCTACTGTTGTAAGTTGGTGATGATGTATTTCCCTCTCCCAAACAAACTAAGGAAGCATCTAAGCCCACGGAAGATCCGGAGGAAAATGCTAAACCGGACTGTAGAAATTTTAGAAGTGCAGCGGCAACGTTACACTATAGGTGCAGTCAAGACATAACACGGCAAGCGCTACATATGCCGGCGTGATGAGCGTCCTGAGGTTTTGCACGGACTGCCTGCTTCTCTGTGGATGGTAATTATATTGGGCCACTTGGCCCGTGCACGCGTGATCCTTAAAGAGGAACGACTTCCAAGGATTGGCGTCAACGCGGTTTACGCAAAACAACAACTTTAGTTGGAAAGGAAACAACGGAAAGAGGATAGCAAAGAAAGTCCACAGGTGTGCCGACACCTATGGTAGGGCAGAAAGGGTGCAAAGATTACTTAGAACGGGCTGGCTTCGTGTGGAGCGCACTGACACATGGGGTGGCGAAACGGTTAGTTTTCATGGCATATGCGTTCAAGCGTCGGCACGCGGCTCCAGGCCACACACCGCCGTGGCCCTCAGATATTGTTTCCTCCCTAATATTTCAGCCTCGTTCGCTAAAAGGTCTGCATAGTTGCAGTGCGCTGTAACAGAGAGTAATGATAGTCCCCGACAGTGCTGCATCGTCCAGTATAGCAACATCTTTCGCTTGTTAGGAACCACAACTGCTACTCCACGATGTTTGGTAAGAAACTGGCTGCAAAAAAAAACCGACGTTCAAGAACAACCGCATAACTGTTACGCTCCGGACAGATACCACTTTAAACTCTTCCCTGCGTAACACACCCACGAAATGTGAAGAGTTCAATAAGAGGAGCATATGAACTCTTGGCGGACGAAACCTGCAACGCCGTGTTATAATGACAGGCGCATCGAAAGAGCGCCTGTGTCCACACATGATCTTCAGTTAATACAAACATGTGTACCTTCTCCGTGATGAATAGGAGGTTTATTTTCTGGTATTCATTGTAGCAAATGATGCTGACCTGCATGAAACTAGTTAATTTCAAACGATTGATCACGCAGTGCGCCAGCTGCGAGTATCGCTGGCCGCGACACAGCGCTGTTTATCTCAGCGCGATCAGAAAAAGAAGAAAAAAATGAAAATATTGGTATCTTTGGTGTAGTCAAGCCTCTTCCATTAGACACACCGAACGTCTTTCAGTGCTCGGCTCCGGTTCGGAAATTTCTCGGAGTTTCCCTATGTTTTACGTAGGTTACGTTACGTTTTCCCTAAATTCCCCTGTGTGTTACAGTTGCCTTATGTGTAACATACGTTCCGTTTTCTGAACCTGAGAGCTGATGCTTGCCATGTTTACTTGCCAGAGATACACGCGCCTGCATACGCGCGGTCCGCCGTGGCAGCGCGGCTTCGTTGTGTGCTCGCGTACCCTCGAAACCGGTTTGCTTTCAACGGTATACGGGCGGCTGAGTGCAAGACAGGCGTGCTCTGATGTATAGTTAGACGTGTCAAACAATGAAAGGCTGTAAGCTTTTCCACCACAATCAGGGCGTTGAGCGTTACTTTCGTGACTTATCACCTATGCTTGCGATTATCGCAGCCGCTATGAACAAATGCGAAGCCCGGATGAAACTTTAGACTATCAATGCAGGACAGAAAAAAAAAATGCTCGCTAGCTAGCCTACTCGACAGAGTCCATTCGCACCACCTTTCATTTCCTCGCGCTACCCCGCGCATTTTCTCGACCTGGGAGGATGCCAGACGATGCCGCGCCCCACAAGTCCTTGCGGTATAAGGAGGTATAAGGCTACAGTGCTCGGCTGCTGGTCCGAAGGTAGCGAGATCGAATCCTGGCCGCGACGGCTGCACTTCCATGGAGGCGAAATCGTGAGGCTCGCACACTGCGTGATGTCAGAGCTCGTTAAAAGAACCCCAGGAGGTCGGCATTTCCGGCGTCCTCCATTATATACGGCGTCTTTCATAAACATATCATCGTTTTTGGGGCGTTAAAACTCAGAAATAAGCAGCGAAACTGTGCTTTTACCGTTGATCGTGACTTAAGTGGCAAGGGTGTCAAGTTTGCATGTCATAACGTAACTCTCTTTTTTCTTCCTCAATGCCTTATAACTTTCTCTCTCGCCCTTCGCATAATCACTATCATGAAATAGTAAGTCTTTGAAATTTCTCCTTTCTTTCTCTTTATTTCTATGTTGCCCTTCGCATAATCAATGCCACGCCTTCTGGGATCGAGTGGATCTAGCGCAGCAGTGTGGTGGTCGTGGTAGTTGTTATAGAGAAAGAACAAAGACGCCTATTTCTGAAACGCAATAGGGAGAACGGCGCAGTGTCTTGTAAAGGGGGAAGTAGGAAGAAAGAGGATAGAGGGAGAAGTGTCATACGTTCCGTGGACTGGTTATCACAGCTCGAAGAGCAGGCCGTCTTCAAGGGCACGGGCGCCAAATGTCCAGGGTCACAGCGATAGACAGTGTGTAGTGGGTTAAGGGAAATATAGCGGGTCCGCTTTTCCCTCTTGCCATTTGTGGGACGCACAGGCACGCATGTCGTCAAAGCCAGCACTCGACCAGCTGCGCTGCATGTTAAAAGGGGATTTCCCCACACTGAGTCGTAGAACAGGTAGTGCTAGCCTGTGTAATACAACCACGCATGCAAAGCATTGGACACAATGGTACTGGAGATACTGGAGCTTCTTTTCAAACGAACGATCACATTAGCGTGTTCGAAAATAAAGGCTCACAGCTGAAATTTCTTAGAAATCTACGTCGCGCGAATGATTTCAAATTCGTCGGTTCTAGGCACAGTGGCAGGGGTCCGTTTGTATAGCCATCTGCACGGACCGACAAATGATATAAATGGGGCGCTGGTACGAAAATTTTCGTCTGATGTTTTTTTTTTGCGGGAATACGTAGCTGAGGATCAGTTAGGCGTAACACGGCACATCAATTGCTCCAGTGGGCGTCAGATAATTATTTATGGTCTGTTTATTACCCATAAGTTTCAGTTTTCGTCTGCGAGAGGTCCAAAAAACAAGGAGCCGGGTGCAACTGGCGCCATCTTGCGCTCGCAATGGAGAAGACGAATTCGACCACGAAAGCACACATAAGTGTGACGCACTTCCGCACCACACCCGACGCGTGCTCGTTTTCTTTCGCCTGTCGCACGTCCTGCGCGTTGTTGTCGTTGTTGCTCTCATCATCGTTGGGTGGCAGCTATTGTCTTGTGGTATGGCGTCGCCGGCAGCCTACCAACGCAGGCGCAGCGAATAGGCTATGGCCGCTATGACGTCACCATTGCTAACTGCACTGTTCGGAGCTCGGCTGCCGTGGTGACGTCTCGGAAGTTGAGGGTCCCCTTCAGGTCGCCTTTGCTGTGGTCGATGTTCCGATGTACGCCGTCTAGCGCTTGATTGCGCATTCAACTTCAATATTCATTTAAATTACTCTCAGAGCTGCGATCGCCGTCGAAATTTGGTAGATGACATGTGTATATCAACAAAAATCGATCCCAAAGGCTACCCTAACAGCGAAATTTTGGTGTCTGTGCCCATTTAAATTCCGAAGGAAGGTGTGACTGACTGATGACACCAATTGCGACATAATGCGGGCCTATTTGCTACCATAAGAAAATAATACGTAGACCGCTTATTTCCTCTCACTGCCATAGTTAAAGAAATCAGTTATTCGAAGAAGGCTGCCACCTCGGAGAAAAAAGACGATATCCGACACTACACGAGCCGCACGAGCATCGCGTGCCTCGAACGGCATAGCGGCCTGGCTCCGGAAGCGAAACGGCACCGGTACTCCATGTTCTGGAGCTACTCCTCGTCAAAACGGCGTGCTAGCCCATTCGAAGTCAGCCTTAGTGTTGCGTCGCGACTGCAGCGGGTCCCACGAAGAAGCAGCGGAAAACATGACGGGTGGCCGGCAGGGACGCCAGCTAGCCACGAACGCAACGGTGGGGCGCAGGGCGCCGAAGAAGAACCACTCGCTCCGCGGCTTACCACACACACTCTTTTTTTACATGTCCTACACGTCCGCCTCTAAAGCGCCCCTAACGGCGCATCATCAACGGTGCCGAGCGAGGCGCCACCCGGCAACGCAAGCACGCAAACCGAAACAGAAACTAGTGCATCGCGACACAACATCATCCCCTCCTCGAAAGAACGTTCCTGCAGTACTCGCGATGCACAAGACCAAAGAATTCACACCATTCTCCGCACACATGTGCGGATGCAAAAGATTTTTGACAGCGTGCACACTGCTACGCATTGAAAGAATACACATGACACTAGGATGAACACAATGTTTTCATGAATGCAAGTCTGAACGTACTAATTTATGTAATATAATCTGCAAAGCGGCTTGGCTTATTCCGCTTCCTCCTGGAGCGGCGCCTTTGAGAAGGACTAGGCCTTTGAGAAGAACTAGGTGATTGTGGTTCCTGATCACCTAAACTCGGAGACGAAACATCAAGACTCGTAGGAAGAGGTGACGGCCCCAACCCAGAACTTGAGTTCGCGGCTTCATCACCTGGGCTCACAGCCTCAGCTAAAGCTTGACTTTCTGGACCAGAGTCCGATTCAACGGCCTCAGCCGCTTGTGAAGGTTCAATATGAACTGCTTCGCTTGGTGTAGATGTACCAGCTACACCGTCTGGGAAATCCTCCCCCCCTGCAGAAGAAGTGTTGGTACATGGAGGCCACATGTAGTAATCCGGCGTGTAAGGAGAAGACGTGAAAGACAAGTGACGGGAAGAAGTTTTTGGCGTTGAAGCCGAATCCGTATGGAAAATGACAATGCGAGAAGCGTTCCTTACGCTGCCATCACTTAATCGAAAAGATGTGGGACTAACTTGTTCTGAAACTTTGTATGGGCCTCGGTACTTGGGACGTTTCCCTGGAACTCGGACCTTCACTGTGTCGCCAACTTGAACTTTAGATGGCTTAGCACCTCGACGATTGTCCACATAGTGCCTCATAGCTTGTTGACGAGAAAAGACTCTGTTACGAATGTGCTCATGCGAGAGCGCTCGTGTATTGCGATCCAAGGAAACGATGTCAAGAGCAACTCGGGGTTGCCGACCGTGAAGCAGTTGCGCAGGAGACACCCCAGTGGTGCCCTGCGGTGTAAACCTGTAAGAAGCTAAGCATTCAGTCAAAACTTGCTTAAGGGAACGCTGTTCCAAATGAGCGATTTGAATGTGTTCTTTCAGAACACGATTGAAACGCTCGATTTGACCATTCGATTGCGGATAAAAGACTGACGAGTTCAAATGCTGAATGCGGCGTTGCGACAGAAAAGTCTCGAACTGGAGAGACTGAAATTGCGGACCATTGTCCGTTACTATTGCATCAGGAAAACCTTCTCGGCTGAAAATGGAAGAGAGGAATTCAATAATAACTGCAGAAGTGACTGTAGGCGTGAAACAAATTTCAGGCCACTTAGAATGATAATCAATGACAGAAATAATGAACCGCGCATTTTGCGGGACATTGTGCAAAGGACCAATGATATCCATGCCGAGTTTTTGCCACGGTTGATCAGGCCACGGAACAGGTTGCATGGGAGCGAATGAAGGTTTGGCTGACTTGTCAGCCGCCTGACATATGTGGCAGTTGTAGACTGCCTGTTCGACCTGCTTGTCTAAGGCGGGCCACCAGTACCTATCCCGAAGGTTCTGCTTTGTGCGAACTATGCCTGGATGAGACTCGTGTGCAAGCTGTATTAGCTTGTTACGGAAAGAAGCAGGGGGAATCACGCGTTCATCGCGGAAAAGCAAGTCCTCGACACAAGACAGTTCCTGTCGGACTGCGAAGTAAGGCAAGAATTCAGAAGCAAGAGCACATTTGGAAGGCCATCCTTCACGTAAATATTTAAGAACTTGAGACAAAGTGGAATCTGCGGCAGTGGCTACCTGATGCTCGGCTTTAGTGATGCAAGAAGTAACTAAGGAAACTATTTCCTCATCACGCTCTTCAGTAACCGGTATCTGAAGAGGAAGGCGCGACAGAGCGTCTGCAACCACATTATTTGCACCTTTACAATATTGCACACTGAAGTTGTAATACATCAGTCGAGAACACCAGCGAGAAATTCGGATGGGGCGCCGGCCTTCAGATCCTGCAGAAAGAAGAGCAACTAGTGCTTGATGATCTGTGCGCAAAGTAAAGTGCCGGCCCCACAGATACACATGCCATTTTTCACAAGCAAAAAGACAAGCGAGAGCTTCACGCTCTCCTGCTGAGTACCTGCGCTCGGCAGGGGACAATGTGCGTGATGCAAAAGCAATGGTGATCAGTTGATCACCTAGCTGTTGTTGAAACACTGCTCCGAGTCCAACATCGGATGCATCAGTCGTGATGACAATGGGCAGCTTCTCATTGAAGATACTGACAACTGGCTTCGAGGCCAGGATTGACTTAATTCGAATGAAGCTCCGCTCAGCTTCATCTGACCAGTTAAAAGGCTGTCCCTGTCGAAGTAAGGTACGCAGTGGTTCAACCACATCGGCATAGTGAGACACAAACTTGGCATAGTAACCAACAAGACCTAAGAAGGATTGCAAAGTTTTGACATCAGTAGGCCGCGGCGCGTTAACAATGGCCTGGACTTTTGATTCAACAGGTGTTAGCCCGCGGGAACTGACATTGTGTCCCAAGAATTGCAGCTCACTGACAGCAAAAATACACTTATTAAGTTTCATGCCACATTCGCTGATACGAGTAAGAACAGTATGCAAGTTAGCGTCATGCTCTTCGCGGCTTCGGCCCCATACCAAAATGTCATCCAAGTAACACAGCGCGCCACTACAACCCTTAAGAATTATTGACATCATTTTCTGGAACACTGCAGGGGCAGATGCAAGCCCGAAACACACGCGGCGAAAACGAAACAAGCCTTCGTGCGAAATGAAAGTGGTTAAGTCTCTACTGCATTCAGACAGTTCAACCTGGTGATAAGCGGACGCGAGGTCCAACTTGGAAAAGCATACCGCGCCGGACAGTTGATGAAAGAGTTCCTCGATGTGCGGAAGAGGAAACCCGTCGATGATGATCGCCTTGTTTGGTTCTCGAAGGTCCACGCACAGGCGAATGGATCCATCCTTTTTCTTGACGACAACCAGCGGGGAGACCCAGTCGGAAGCAGAGACAGGCTCGATGATTCCGTTGGCTTGAAGACGGGATAGTTCTGCCGATACTTGCTCACGAAGCAGTAGAGGAATACGGCGCAGTTTAGCACGCACTGGGCACACACTAGGTCGACGCGTCACTTTATGCACGAAACCACGCACACAACCCAGTTCACTGGTGAACAGGTGACGAAATGCAGAAGGCGCGTTGGCCGGAAGATCCTGTTGAATGTCGACTTGGGCACATGTCATAGATGCTCCGAGGATATTTATGGATAATGCCTTAATGGCATCACGTCCCAGCAACGAGCTGCCATTGGCAGTGACGTAAAAAGTGATCAATGCAGTGCGACTGCGATACGAAACCTGGGCAGTGAAATGACCCAAATTATCAATTGTGCCCTTAGAATAAGTTTGTAAGACGATGTAAGAAGGCAAGAGCCGAATGCCGGAAAGCTGACTATAAATGTCAGCGGCACTTATTAAAGAAACTGAAGCACCTGTGTCTACCAGAAAAGACAAGGGGACATCGCCCACTGAAGCAATGATGCTCGGCTCGGAAGTTGTGTTGAGACCATCCACGTTTAGGACAGTGACTGTATTGGTCTGCGCGGTAGCACTCAACGAAGCGGACGAAGAAGCTGCGTCAGGACGAAGTGCAAGAAGAGAATTGCAGACCTTTTGAAAATGGCCAACTTTGCCGCACGCCGAACAAGTGCGGTTCCGAGCAGGACATTGTGGAAAATTGGCTAAATGGCGGGTAGACCCGCAGCGAAAACAATGTGGCGTCGAAAAAGACGCTGAAGGACCTTGAAATGAGCCGAAAGCTCGCTGTTGCTCAGAAAAGGAGAAATTCGACGATGCTGAGTCGCCATACTGCCGGCTTCCTCGCCCCCGCGACGCGGAGGATCCGCCATGTTGAGGACCGCCATAGGGATGTGCAGGCGGACGGCCATGTTGACCGCCGCTGCCGCCGCGTTGAAACTGGGAAGATGGACGGCCATGTTTCCCGCCACGCCGAACCGATGAAGAAGGGCCGCCATCTTGACAAGACGCGCTGGACAAAGAATGGGCGCCTTGCTGCCCCGCAGCGGAAAGCTGCTGTACAGAATGTGGAGCAAACTGCTCCAACTGGACGCGAACGAGCTCATCCTCCCGCGCAATTGAAATGGCTTCAGCCAAGGATATGGAGGAGCCCTTTTGCAGAAGGCGACAGCGTACGTTTTGCGACGCTATGCCGGTGAACAGTTGATGACGAATCATTTCGCTTTCAAGCGCGCCGAAGCTGCACGACGCGGCGAGCGTTTGAAGACTGATGATGAAATCTGCAACAGGCTCTCCGGGAAGTTGTCGGCGTTCTTGAAACTTGAGGCGTGCGACGTAGTCGCACGTAGCGTCCTTGAAGTGCGCGTCGAATAAGGCGATGGCATCTTTGAAAACGTCGGCAGACGCTGGCGTCGCCGACGCGTTAGCGGCGTCCAATATATAGAAGAGCTTCAGGCCGGCGTGGCCCAACGCGTTGAGCAGGAGGGCCTTGCGACGCTCGGGCTTGCTGGCATCCTCGCCAGCCGCGTCTGCATACGCCTGGAAAATTAATTTCCAGTCAGACCATGGGATTGAAGGGTCCCCGGGCGTAGCCAGAAATAAAGGCGGAGGAATGGCAGACGCCATCTCAGAGCAAGCAGTGAGGAGGCGGAAAATAGCAGAATGCCCTCAATGAGTGTTCGACGAAGGCGAAGAAGAGCAACAGACGCAGCGTTCACCATGCAAGAACAAAGCACGGTTGTTAGGCCTCGCGAAGGAGCGCGGGAAAGGCAGGAAAGTGAAGAATGCGTTGCAGTAACGGTTCTCACCGTTGTCTCGTCGCCATTTGTTGCGTCGCGACTGCAGCGGGTCCCACGAAGAAGCAGCGGAAAACATGACGGGTGGCCGGCAGGGACGCCAGCTAGCCACGAACGCAACGGTGGGGCGCAGGGCGCCGAAGAAGAACCACTCGCTCCGCGGCTTACCACACACACTCTTTTTTACATGTCCTACACGTCCGCCTCTAAAGCGCCCCTAACGGCGCATCATCAACGGTGCCGAGCGAGGCGCCACCCGGCAACGCAAGCACGCAAACCGAAACAGAAACTAGTGCATCGCGACACAACACTTAGCACTGACTCGGACTGGAGGAGGACCGCCAGAGCTAGTGGCACAACGAGCACGGAGCCCGTGCCACCATGACGCTCAACGAGGACCAAGCCAAGGACGATGGGGCGCCGGCGAGACCGAGGCGACCCAAACGCAAAGCCGCTGCTGAGGAGGGTGAGAAGACTTCACGTCAAGAGGCCGCTAACATCGTGCGACCAGGTGAGAGGGCCGCGACTAAGACACCTTCGCCAACGCGGATGCCCAGTCAACCAACGGCAACCAAGTCTAAGCCCACCACCACCAGGGCTTCGTCTTCAAGCAAAAAAGCCCCCGACGTGCAGCCGCCGGACGTTGACCTCGATGCCCCATCGACAAGCAAGGGGCTCGCTCAGAAGGCGGCTGCGGCTAGGAAGAATCCTCGAGGTAGGAGCTCCTCAACCAGCGATAGCCACAGTGCCGCAACCAATATACCGAAGCGTGGGCGGAGGGCACGGAGCCGCTCCCCAAGCAGCAGCAGCGGCAGTAGCAGCCGCCGTCTTGATAAGAGAGGCCGGAATCGTCGAAGCGCAAGACTGTCCTCGCGTGCTGGCCCCGGAGGAAAAAAGCCGAGGCGCTCCCGGCACGCAACCTCCGTCAGCTCCTCCGAGCGTAGCCGCCGTCCCCGATCGAGGAGCCGCTCCACGACTGTGAGCATGAGAAGCACGAGTGGCCGTAAAGGGCGCCCCCGTTCACGCGGTCATTCATCAAGTCGCAGGGAAAAGCGTGCGAAGTCAAGCAAGGCTTCCAGTGTGTCATCAAGATCCCGCCGGGCTAAGCGTAACAAGGCTTCCAAGAAGACAAAACAGGGCAAGGGAAAGTAGTCTCTGCGCTGAGAGATCCGTGCTGACTGCACTGAGTCAGCACGGCTCCCGGGCAGCCTCCTAGTCCCCCTGTGCCCCCGTAATCGGTATATCTGTTGAAGGAACAGGTTTTGCCACGAGCATCAACAAAATTTTTTTTTCTCAGCGGCTTTCCTGGCGGCACCGCTTCGAAATAAAAGTCTTTGAATACGTTCACCTTTTTTCATTATTCGCTGCAGAAATGGGTCATTAGAAAGGCTTTTTTGTTAATTAGTAAAGCTTAACGCAAACAGGCGATTTTCTTTTGCAAAGCACGCTGAGCGAGCGTCTTATATCCATGAAATATTGAAGATCAACTGCCTTTGAACATCTTCTTTCGGCTTTGTAGCTCGCCGAGCAAGGCACCAGGGCTCAAATACCCGGCCATCACTTAGGCGGGACCTTTTCACTGTCGAATATTTTGATAAAGCTTTTGCATAGTTACACACTCGTCTATTTCACATTGTGCTATCCCTTCAAAATAATGTTATATGTAATAAATTGCGAAATAATGTCGCTAGGCGAGGGAAAAGGCGACAACACAGAGACTATTCACATATTTGGATTTACGGCAGCGGTTCCAACGTTGACAGGAGCCGCTCACAGCTCGAGCCCAATGCGTTCTTCATCGTCTTTGTCAGGATTATGGCGCCCGAACATGTTGTACAAGCGATCAAATATGACATGCGTATATGAATATTGTAACATTATTCATTAATAATCAATTATTTCGGTGACAAGTATGTCTTGATGGAAAAATGAGAGCACGGAATTTTTCATGTTGTTGACCTAACGTGATCGTCCGCACGAAGAATACGCGCCTGCTTTTACAGTGATTAGACATAGTTGAGCGTGATCATCCGAGAGTGTGCATTGGGCGTCCAGGCATCTCCTTAATCGATGACAGCTAACACAGGAATTTTATCAATTCGCAGCAACGACTTATGAAGCCACAGATTTCGGCCAAAGGTAGCCAAACGTGCCCCAGCTTCCTGCCATGGCTCATGTATCCAATGTAGCCAGAGGTTTCAGCAAGGACGTTTTTCCGCCGACCTGATAGTTTCTAAAGTTCGTGCTGCGAGTGAAGGGAAGGCAGGAGGAAATAGCCGTTCCTGATGACTCGGTGAAGCATCGCGATCTCTGCTTTTCATCTGCCGTTAGTGTCGTTCATGAAATTCCTCTCTATAAAAAAGAAGAAATAGTGGAGCTTTCACTAGTGGTGAAAGGCTAGCGAAGCAGGGAACCTGATAGGCACTTTGCTGGTGCGGGTTTGTCTCCGGCACACCCGCATTCGCTAGTGCTCAGAGGCTTCGCGAAAGGCCTCGCAAAGCACCGCGAGGCCCAGTGAATGCCTCTCAAAGTTTCGCACCGAGCACAGCGTAGAGACGTTCGCGTCAAACCTCAGACGGTGGCAGACGCGGCCGACCTCGAATTGGGGGCGTCTCACCCCTTTGCTATACTACATTATGCACAAACGTGTAGCTTTGAGAGACACTGTGCGCTGGATATAGATGTAGATATAGACCACATTGAATGGCGCACACACATTCTGGGGGATTGGCAAATGTTGTTGTTGTTGTTGTTGTTGTTGTTGTTGTTGTTGTTGTTGTTGTTGTTGTTGTTGTTGTTGTTGTTGTTGTTGTTGTTGCCCTTAACTATGACATTTCCCTCCCCACGCTCTCGGGTATTGGCCAAGATGGGAGCACTGGACAAGTCGACTGCACAAAGCATTTTCTCTTGTTTTCCTTCGGCTTGAACAGGTTTGTCCGCCCGCACTATTTTTTTCCAGTGCAGCAGTGGGCTGACGTCATGTGCGCGAGAGAAGAAAGAAGCGCGCGTGCGGACGGCTGCACATTGAGTATTGCACAGAAGAAATGCATGCACACTCTTTGGGACCTGGAACGAATTATGATGAAAGGTTTGTGATAATCCGGACAAATTATGAGAGCCTGAAATGCTCCGCACTTAAAAACCGCCCATCGGTCATGCAGCCCACAACGTCCAGTGAACGACATCGTCATCAATAAACTATCTTGAATGTAACGACGAACTCACTTCTTTCAGCCCGTTCCAGATCATGTGGCTGGCAATCCTTTCTTCAAAAGCAGGCAGGCAGGCACAGAACTTTATTTCGGTCCTGAGAAATTGCAGTTGTCGGTCCCATTCTAGGGGGAGCCTGTAGCAGTTGGGGTCCGCTCCCACGTAAGGACAAGGAGACCGTGGCCCTCCGCCCTCTCGCAGGCTGTCAGGACAGTACTGGCATTATCAAAAGCAAAACGACATAACGGGATTGGCATTATCAAGAAGACACAAATGCTTGTTGTTATGTGGGGTTTAACGTCGCACAAGAACTTCTGATTATGAGAGACGCCGTAGTGGAGGGCTCCGGAAATTTTCACCACCTGGGCTTCTTTAACGTGCACTGACATCGCACCGCATACGGCGTCAAAGTTTCGCCTCCATGGAAAGGCAGCCGCCGCAGCGGGGATTCGATCCCGCGACCCTCGGATCAGCAGCCGAGTACCATAGCCACTACACCACCGTGGAGGTGGTGGCACAAATGCTCGAACGCTCGTGAATGTTTTTATGCTGTATATGAAAAGGTGGCGCGGTGCTTGTTGGTTTGTTTATTCGGTCCATCTCTTTATTAAACTGCGTGCAGCGCAACCTTAGGAAATATTTTCACTTTAAAATGTCCCCGAGGCTGCCAGGTGTCCGCCTTTCCCTTTTCAAACGTTGTTGAATAAATCTCAGTTTTTAGACTGGGCTCGTCCTGTGTCCTTCTGCCTGCGTGTTCCGTTTTGTTGCGCTGGTCATGACTGTGTCCAGCGCAATCACATGATTGCCCTGGACATGGTTGCGCTGGGTATTAGCCCAACCATCATGATTGTGCTAATAGTGCATCATTTACATAGATGTATTAGTGGCTCCTACACATTAAAAAAATGTTTGTAAAGCAGATGTATCAAGTCCGCTGTCGATTATGCAGCGTCATGCTGTAAAACTAATTGTGATGTGATAAAGAATATGCCTTTTGTATTAGCTTTCATGGAATTAAAATTGCAGTCTGAAGTTTTGTGACGCTTTAATCCCAGCATTCAAATGGTAGTTAGGAATTTATTTAGTTGTTTTATTTCTACGAAAAGAAATACTCAAGTTGATATATTCCTCAGACGCGTCCACTCTACAAAGATGTCAAATATCAGGTACGAACGTAAAACTACCGGTCATGGAAAAAAATGGCACAGAAAAATGTAGTGATATGAACGATTTTTTTTTCTTTCGTCTGTTATAGGCGTTCTGATACATAGTGTAATCCATGCTGCTGGAAATATTTTTAAATTGCGACATTATAATCTTATTTACGAATGAATGTATTCGATGCGTTATAGTTTACTAAAGGAAGTACTGTGAGGCGAGCGTAGCAGAAACAGCACTAAATAAGATTCACGAGCGAACGGCATTCAACATCGCCTCAGCGTGGAGCTGAGGCTGCTTCACCGCACATCAATGGACTGTAAGATGGCGCACTTATGCGCCACTCTGGCTCCCGTGGGGAGCCATATACAGTAACACTAAATTATCTGCAACTGCGAGATGCTATACAGGGACAGCGTCCTACCACTATGTGCGCACTCTTCCCTGGCGCCGTACAGCAAGCAAATGCCGCCAGACTTGCTCATTGCCGGGAACTACTGAACTTAACGGCTACACGCAAGGTATATAGCCTTTTCGACCTGCCCATGGCCAGCCTTGGTCATCGGTACAACAGTACACACGGCACGCCGCCGTCGTCAACGCATGCTTAATTACCAGCGCAACGAAACGGAACACGCAGGCAGAAGGACACAGGACGAGCCCAGTCTAAAAAATGAGATTTATTCAACAACGTTTGAAAACGGAAAGGCAGACACCTTGCTTGCTCGGGGCTTTGTTAAGTGAAAATGTTTCCTAATGTTGCGCTGCACGCAGTTTAATAAAGAGATGGACCGAATAAACAAACGGACAAGCATCGCGCAACCTTTTCATATACAGCATAAAAACATTCACGAGTTTTCGAGCATTTGTGTCACCCCTCCACGGTGGTGTAGTGGTTATGGTACCCGGCTGCTGATCCGAGGGTCGGGGGATCGAATCCCCGCTGCGGCGGCTGCATTTCCATGGAGGCGAAGTGTTGACGCCCGTGTGCTGTGCGACGTCAGTGCGCGTTAAAGAAGCCCAGGGGTTCAAAATTTCCGGAGCCCTCCACTACGGCGTCTCTCATAATCAGAACTTGTTTTGGGACGTTAAACCCATCATAACAACAACCATTTGTGTCTTCTTGATAATGCCAATGCGGTTATGTCTTTTTCCTTTTGCAACTGCCAGCGCTACGAGTCGGATAGAAAGACTCTGAAGGCAGCGCTTCACTTGCCACACGGTTCGACCTTGGAGCTGCGGCATCTCCTAGGCCCGTGGCAAGACAGCGCCTGCGCACTACGTAGCACCAAGGCGCTGATAGCGTTTCTACGGGCAACATGCCTCAATGAAACGCTGTAAACTGAGTTATAGTGTATATATGTATATATGAGTGTGTGATTAAGTGTGACCGTATGTACGTGTTGTGTTAGACGTGATCACTGTAAATATCATAATCACCGCTAAGTACCTGGAGTAGCAAGCCAGGCCATTAACCAGGCTAACATCTCCGGTTCATCAATAAAGTGTTCTCTCTCTCTCTCTCTCTTTTTCCTTTTGATAATGCCAGTGCTGTCCTGACAGCCAGCGAGAGGACGGAGGGCCACGGTCTCCTTGTGCTTACGTGGGAGCGGAACCCAACTGCTACAGGCTCCCCCAAGAATCGGACCTCCAACTGCAATTTCTCAAGACCGAAATAAAGTTCTGTGCCTGCCTGCCTGCTTTTGAAGAAAGGATTGCAGCCGCATGATCTGCAACGGGCTGAAAGAAGTGAGTTCGTCGTTACATTCAAGATATTTTATTGATGACGATGTCGTTCACGGGACGTTGTGGGCTGTAAGACCGATGGGCGGTTTTTAAGTGCGGAGCATTTCAGGATCTCATAATTTGTCCGGATTATCACAAACCTTTCATCATAATTCGTTCCAGGTCCCAAAGAGTGTGCATGCATTTCTTCTGTGCAATGCTCAATGTTCAGCGTCCTGCACGCGCGCTTCTTTCTTCTCTCGCGCAAACGACCTCAGCCCACTTCTGCACTGGCAAAACTGCTGCTAGCGGGCAAGGCTGTTCAAGCCGAAGGAAAACAAGAGAAAATGCTTTGTGCGTCGACTTGTCCAGTGCTCCCATCTTGGCCAATACCCGAGAGCGTGGGGAGGGATGTGTCATAGTTAAGGGCACAACAACAACAACAACAACAACAACAACAACAACAACAACATTTGCCGATCCCCCAGAATGTGTGTGCGCCATTCAATGTGGTCTATATCTACATCTATATCCAGCGCACAGTGTCTCTCAAAGCTACACGTTTGTGCATAATGTAGTATAGCAAAGGGGTGAGACGCCCCCAATTCGAGGTCGGCCGCGTCTGCCACCGTCTGAGGTTTGACGCGAACGTCTCTACGCTGTGCTCGGTGCGAAACTTTGAGAGGCATTCACTGGGCCTCGCGGTGCTTTGCGAGGCCTTTCGCGAAGCCTCTGAGCACTAGCGAATGCGGGTGTGCCGGAGACAAACCCGCACCAGCAAAGTGCCTATCAGGTTCCCTGCTTCGCTAGCCTTTCCCCACTAGTGAAAGCTCCACTATTTCTTCTTTTTTATAGAGAGGAATTTCATGAACGACACCAACGGCAGATAAAAAGAATAGATCGCGATGCTTCACCGAGTCATCAGCAACGGCTATTTCCTTCTGCCTTCCCTTCACTCGTAGAACGAGCTTTAGCAACTATCAGGTCGGCGGAAAAACGTCCTTGCTGAAACCTCTGGCTACATTGGATACATGAGCCATGGCAGGAAGCTGGGACACCTTTGGCTACCTTTGGCCGAAATCTGTGGCTTCCTAACTCGTTGTTGCGAATTGATAAAGTTCCTGTGTTAGCTGTCATCGATTAAGGAGATGCCTGGACGCCCGATGCACACTGTCTCGGATGATCACGCTCAACTATGTCTAATCACTGTAAAAGCAGGCGCGTATTCTTCATGCGGACGATCACGTTAGGTCAACGAAATGAAAAATTTCGTGCTCTCATTTTTCAATCAAGACATATTTGTCACCGAAATAATTGATTCTTAATTAATAATGTTACAATATTCATATACGCATGTTATGTTTGCTCGCTTGAACGCCATGCGCGGGCGCCATAATCCTAACAAAGACGAGGAAGAACGCATTGGGCTCGAGCTGTGAGCTGCTCCTGTCAACGTTGGAACCGCTGCCGTAAATCCAAATATGTCAATAGTCTCTGCGTTATCGCCTTTTCCCTCGCCTAGCGACATTATTTCGCAATTTATTACATATAACATTATTTTTGAAGGGATAGAACAATGTGAAATAGACGAGGGTCTAAATATGCAAAAGCTTTATCAAAATATTCGACAGTGAAAAGGTCCCGCCTAAGTGATGGCCGGGTATCTGAGCCCTGGTGCCTTGCTCGGCGAGCTACAAAGCCGAAAGATGTTCAAAGGCAGTTGATCTTCACTATTTCATGGATATAAGACGCTCGCTCAGAGTGCTTTGCAAAAGAAAATCGCCTGTTTGAGTTAAGCTTTACTAATTAACAAAAAACCCTTTCTAATGACCCATTTCTGCAGCGAATAAAGAAAAAAGGTGAACACATTCAAAGACGTTTATTTCGAAGCGGTGCCGCCAGGAAAGCCACTGAGAAAAATTTTGTTGATGCTCGTGGCAAAACCTCTTCCGATTACGGGGGCCCAGGGGGACTAGGAGGCTGCCCGGGAGCCGTGCTGACTCAGTGTAGTCAGGACAGATCTCTCAGCGCAGAGATTACTTTCCCTTGCCCTGTTTTGTCTTCTTGGTAGCCTTGTTACGCTTAGCCCGGCGGGATCTTGACGACACACTGGAAGCCTTGCTTGACTTCGCACGCTTTTCCCCGCGCCTTGATGAATGACCGCGTGAACGGGGGCGCCGTTTACGGCTACTCGTGCTTCTCATGCTCACAGTCGCGGAGCGGCTCCTCGATCGGCGACGGCGGCTACGCTCGGAGGAGCTGACGGAGGTTGCGTGCCGGGAGCGTCTCGGCTTTTTTCCTCCGGGACCAGCACGCGAGGAGAGTCTTGTGCTTCGACGATTCCGGCCTCTCTTATCAAGACGGCGGCTGCTACTGCCGCTGCTGCTGCTTGGGGAGCGGCTCCGTGCCCTCCGCCCACGCTTCGGTATCTTGGTTGCGGCACTGTGGCTATCGCTGGTTGAGGAGCTCCTACCTCGAGGATTCTTTCTAGCCGTAGCCGCCTTCTGAGCAAACCCCTTGCTTGTCGATGGGGCATCGAGGTCGACGTCCGGCGGCTGCGCGTCGAGGGCTTTTTTACTGGTAGACGAAGCCCTGGTGGTGGTGCGCTTCGACTTGGTTGCCGTTGGTTGACTGGGCATCCGCGTTGGCGAAGTTGTCTTAATCGCGGCCCTCTCACCTTGTCGCTCGATGTTAGCGGCCTCTTGACGTGAAGTCTCCTCACCCTCCTCAGCAGCGGCTTTGCGTTTGGCTCTCCTCGGTCTCGCCGGCGCCCCATCGTCCTTGGCTTGGTCCTCGTCGAGCGTCATGGTGGCACGGGCTCGGTGTTGGTTGTGCCACTAGCTCTGGCGGTCCTCCTCCAGTCGGAGTCAGTGCTAAGGCTGACTTCGAATGGGCTAGCACGACGTTTTGACGAGGAGTAGCTCCAGAACTTGGAGTACCGGCGCCGTTTCGCTTCCGGAGCCAGGCCGCTATGCCGTTCGAGGCACGCGATGCTCGTGCGTCTCGTGATGATGATGATGATGATGATGATGATGATTATCCTGAAGAACTACGGCACTTACCCACCAGGGGGGATTGGCCAAGAGGTGATTACGTTTTGATTTTAAATTATTGGAAGGAACCGATAGAGAGAGAAAAGAAAAGAATGAGGTGCCAGACTTCTTCGAATAACTGATTTCTTTACCTATAGCAGTGAGAGGAAATAAGCGGTCTACGTATGTATTTTCTTATGGTAGCAAATAGGCCCGCATTATGTCGTAATTGGTGTCATCAGTCAGTCACACTTTCCTTTGGAATTTAAAAGGGCACAGACACCAAAATTTCGCTGTTAAGGTAGCCTTTGGGATCGATTTTTGTTGATACACACATGTCATCTACCAAATTTCGACGGCGATCGCAGCTCTGAAGGTAATTTAAATGAATATTGAAGTTGAATGCGCAATCAAGCGCTAGACGGCGTACATCGGGACATCGACCACAGAAAAGGTGACCTGAAGGGGACCCCCAACTTCCGAGACGTCACCACGGCAGCCGAGCTCCGAAGAGTGCAGTTAGCCATGGTGACGTCATAGCGGTCATAGCCTATTCGCTGTGCCTGCGTTGGTAGGCTGCCGGCGACGCCAGACCACAAGAAAATAGCTGCCACCCAACGACGATGAGAGCAACAGCGACAACAACGGGTAGGACGTGCGACAGGCGAAAGAAAACGAGCACGCGTCGGGTGTGGTGAGGAAGTGCGTCACACTTATGTGTGCTTTCGTGGTTGAACTCGTTTTCTCCATTGCGAGCGCAAGATGGCGCCAGTTGCACCCGGCTCCTTGTCGTTTTTTGGAGCTCTCGCCGACGAAAACTGAAACTTATGGGTAATAAACAGGCCATTATCTGACGCCCACTGGAGCAATTGATGTGCCGTGTTACGGCTAACAGATCCTCAGCTACGTATTGCCGCAAAAAAAAAAAATTGGCAGATCCCCGTGCAGTGGGAATCAAGGAAATGCGAAGCGCGCATGAGGAACGTAAAATGGATTTCCATTGTTGTCTCGCTATACCGAGATTGGTACATGTGATATTTAAACTTTTTTAGCGCGCTCGAAAGACACAGTCACAGAAAAGAAGGACACACGAGTTCTAACTCTCAACTGTTTATTTTTTGGAAGAAGCAAACATATAAATACTGAACAAGTGGCGCAGAACATGTGGCACAGAGCATGGGGCACAGAGCACGGCGCAAGTCATGTGACATATTCTGGAGTGCTAAACATAATTTTAAAAAACTAACTCCTTGTCAATTAGTGCCACCGAAGGGTGACTAATGCATTTTTCAGTACACCTGTTCATATGAAAGGCCTCAGCAACCTCACGTGTTCGTTTATCTTTATCTGTAAACAAAATATCAGTCTCAGAAAAAACGGGGTCACATTGGCATGACCTGCAATGATCTGACAAGTGTGAAAACGTTTCTTTCCCCATTGCATTAGCATGCTCTTTTAGATGCGTGTTGAGGCATCGGCCAGTCTGTCCTATGTATATCTTGCCACAGGTTAAAGGTATCCTATAAACCACCCCTACTCGGCATTTCGTTGGCTTTGATTCTTATTTAAGGCCACAGCTACATTTCCTTACCCCTCCTTTTAGCTTTTTTGCAACAGCCTGGCACAATTGTTGCGTCTTAATGGGGGCGCTGAAAACAACATCAATACCATACCTTCCCCCAACTTTTTTTAACCCATGAGAAATTTTATGAACGTACGGCAGAACCGCACAGTGCTTATAATCTGTGCTGAAATGGTTCCTTGAAGGTGATGTTTCCACTCCCTTAACTAGCCTTATTACTTTATCAACTGCCCTAGTGTTAGCAAGTTCCGGGATACCTACTGCAGATAGACGTCCGACTTGTTTTGAAAGACTCTCTTTCATTGCATGATAGCAAGACTTCACCATAATCCCTCGAAGACAAGACACAGCAATTCCATTTTTTACAATCTTTGAATGTCCCGATTTGTAGTGGAGCAAGGGTTTTTCCCATCTTGGACTGTACGTCCAGCACATCTGGCTAGGCAAAATTTGAATAGAAAGGTCTCAGAACTGTAGATGTTCGTCTTTAACTATCAGTCTTCCTGAGGTACATATGAAGTTAACGAAACGGCCGCAAGAGCACCATGACTGTGACATGTAAAAATGCCGCTCATACCCGCATGTCATGATTCTAACTTTATTACCTGTCATTTACGTTCGTCATGCAGTCGTGTTGTGCCACGGTAATTTTGGTATACATCCCATTAACGAAACGAGTGGCATGTAGATAATGCCGCTCATGACATGCACGTCACGATTTTCATGTTATGACCTGTCATATATGATCGTCATGCAGTCATGTTGTGCCAAACCAATTTTCATATACATCCCATTAACGAAACGGCAGTATAACGCCAGGACCATGGCATGTAAATCATGCCGGTCATGGTATATAACATGAAAATCATTACATGTCATGATTTTCATGTAATGACCTGTCATTTATGATATCCATGCAGTCCTGTTGTGCCATAGCAATTTTCGTATATATTCCATTAACGAAACGGCCGCAAGCGCACCAAGACTGGCATGTAAACCTTGCTGCTCATGACACGCGTGTCATGATTCTGATGTTATGACCTGTCATTTGCGTTCGTCATGCTGTCGTGTTGTGCCATAGCAATTTTGGTATACACCCCATTAACGAAACGCGTGGCATGTAAATCATGCCGCCCATGACATGGATGTCATGCTTTTCATGTTATGACCTGTCATTTATGTTCGTCATTCTGTCATGGTGTTGCATACCAACTTTTCTATACATCCCACTTACGAAACGGCCAAGAGAACACCAAGACCGTGGCATATAAATCATTTCGCTATGACATGCGTGTCATGCTTTTCATGTTATGACCTGTCATTTATGTTCGTGATGCAGTCATGTTGTGGCATGCCAATTTTCGGCCGTTTCGTTAATGCGGCCGTTTTGTTAATGGAATATATACGAAAATTGCTATGGCACAACAGGACTGCATGACTATCATAAATGACAGGTCATAACATGAAAATCATGACATCCATGTAATGATTTTCATGTTATATATCAAGACCGGCATGATTTACATGTCATGGTCCTGGCGCTATACTGCCGTTTCGTTAATGGGATGTATACGAAAATTGTTTTGGCACAACATGACTGCATGACGATCATATATGACAGGTCATAACATGAAAATCGTGACATGCATGTCATGAGCGGCATGATGTACATGCCACTCGTTTCGTTAATGGGATGTATACCAAAATTACCGTGGCACAACACGACTGCATGACGAACGTAAATGACAGGTAATAACGTTACAATCATGACATGCTTGTATGAGCGGCATGGTTTACATGCCACAGTCATAGTGTTCTTGCGGCCGTTTCGTTAACTTCATATGTACCAAACTCGGTCTAGCGAGACAACAATGCAAATCCATTTACATCCCTGATGCGTGCTGCGCATTTCCTTGATTCCCACGGCACGGGGGATCTGCCATTTTTTTTCCTTTTTTTGCGGCAATACGTAGTTGAGGATCTGTTAGCCATAACACGGCACATCAATTGCTCCAGTGGCGTCAGATAATCATTTACGGCCTGTTTATTACCCCTAAGTTTCAGTTTTCGTCTGCGGGAGCGCCAAAAAAGGACAAGGAGCCGGGTGCAACTGGCGCCATCTTGCGCTCGCAATGGAGAAAACGAGTTCGACCACGAAAGCACACATAAATGTGACGCACTTCCTCACCACACCCGACGCGTGCTCGTTTTCTTTCGCCTGTCGCACGTCCTACGCGTTGTTGTCGCTGTTGCTCTCATCGTCGTTGGGTGGCAGCTATTTTCTTGTGGTCTGGCATCGGCGGCAGCCTACCAACGCAGGCGCAGCGAATAGGCTAGTGGCCGCTATGACGTCACCATTGCTAACTGCACTGTTCGGAGCTCGGCTGCCGTGTTGACGTCTCGGAAGTTGGGGGTCCCCTTCAGGTCGCCTTTGCTGTGGTCGATGTTCCGATGTACGCCGTCTAGCGCTTGATTGCGCATTCAACTTCAATATTCATTTAAATTACTTTCAGAGCTGCGATCGCCGTCGAAATTTGGTAGATGACATATGTATATCAACAAAAATCGATCCCAAAGGCTACCTTAACAGCGAAATTTTGGTGTCTGTGCCCTTTTAAATTCCGAAGGAAAGTGTGACTGACTGCTGACACCAATTACGACATTATGCGGGCCTGTTTGCTACCATAAGAAAATAATACGTAGACCGCTTATTTCCTCTCACTGCCATAGTTAAAGAAATCAGTTATTCGAAGAAGGCTGCCACCTCGGAGAAAAAAGACGATATCCGACACTACACGAGCCGCACGAGCATCGCGTGCCTCGAACGGCATTGCGGCCTGGCTCCGGAAGCGAAACGGCGCCGGTACTCCAAGTTCTGGAGCTACTCCTCGTCAAAACGGCGTGCTAGCCCATTCGAAGTCAGCCTTAGCACTGACTCGGACTGGAGGAGGACCGCCAGAGCTAGTGGCACAACGAGCACGGAGCCCGTGCCACCATGACGCTCGACGAGGACCAAGCCAAGGACGATGGGGCGCCGGCGAGACCGCTGCGACCCAAACGCAAAGCCGCTGCTGAGGAGGGTGAGGAGACTTCACGTCAAGAGGCCGCTAACATCGAGCGACCAGGTGAGAGGGCCGCGACTAAGACACCTTCGCCAACGCGGATGCCCAGTCAACCAACGGCAACCAAGTCGAAGCCCACCACCACCAGGGCTTCGTCTTCAAGCAAAAAAGCCCTCGACGCGCAGCCGCCGGACGTCGACCTCGATGCCCCATCGACAAGCAATGGGCTCGCTCAGAAGGCGGCTGCGGCTAGAAAGAATCCTCAAGGTAGGAGCTCCTCAACCAGCGATAGCCACAGTGCCGCAACCAAGATACCGAAGCGTGGGCGGAGGGAACGGAGCCGCTCCCCAAGCAGCAGCAGCGGCAGTAGCAGCCGCCGTCTTGATAAGAGAGGCCGGAATCGTCGAAGCGCAAGACTGTCCTCGCGTGCTGGCCCCGGAGGAAAAAAGCCGAGGCGCTCCCGGCACGCAACCTCCGTCAGCTCCTCCGAGCGTAGCCGCCGTCGCCGATCGAGGAGCCGCTCCACGACTGTGAGCATGAGAAGCACGAGTGGCCGTAAACGGCGCCCCCGTTCACGCGGTCATTCATCAAGGCGCGGGGAAAAGCGTGCGAAGTCAAGCAAGGCTTCCAGTGTGTCGTCAAGATCCCGCCGGGCTAAGCGTAACAAGGCTACCAAGAAGACAAAATAGGGCCCCCGTAATCGGTATATCGGTTGAAGGAACAGGTTTTGCCACGAGCATCAACAAAATTTTTCTCAGCGGCTTTCCTGGCGGCACCGCTTCGAAATAAAAGTCTTTGAATACGTTCACCTTTTTTCTTTATTCGCTGCAGAAATGGTCATTAGAAAGGCTTTTTTGTTAATTAGTAAAGCTTAACGCAAACAGGTGATTTTCTTTTGCAAAGCACTCTGAGCGAGCGTCTTATATATATGAAATATTGAAGATCAACTGCCTTTGAACATCTTCTTTCGGCTTTGTAGCTCGCCGAGCAAGGCACCAGGGCTCAAATACCCGGCCATCACTTAGGCGGGACCTTTTCACTGTCGAATATTTTGATAAAGCTTTTGCATAGTTAGACACTCGTCTATTTCACATTGTGCTATCCCTTCAAAAATAATGTTATATGTAATAAATTGCGAAATAATGTCGCTAGGCGAGGGAAAAGGCGATAACGCAGAGACTATTCACATATTTGGATTTACGGCAGCGGTTCCAGCGTTGACAGGAGCCGCTCACAGCTCGAGCCCAATGCGTTCTTCATCGTCTTTGTCAGGATTATGGCGCCCGCGCATGTTGTTCAAGCGACCAAATATAACATGCGTGTATGAATATTGTAACATTATTCATTAATAATCAATTATTTCGGTGACAAGTATGTCTTGATTGAAAAATGAGAGCACGGAATTTTTCATGTCGTTGACCTAACGTGATCGTCCGCACGAAGAATACGCGCCTGCTTTTACAGTGATTAGACATAGTTGAGCGTGATCATCCGAGACAGTGTGCATTGGGCGTCCAGGCATCTCCTTAATCGATGACAGCTAACACAGGAATTTTATCAATTCGCAGCAACGACTTATGAAGCCACAGATTTCGGCCAAAGGTAGCCAAAGGTGTCCCAGCTTCCTGCCATGGCTCATGTATCCAATGTAGCCAGAGGTTTCAGCAAGGACGTTTTTCCGCCGACCTGATAGTTGCTAAAGCTCGTGCTGCGAGTGAAGGGAAGGCAGGAGGAAATAGCCGTTGCTGATGACTCGGTGAAGCATCGCGATCTCTCCTTTTCATCTGCCGTTGGTGTCGTTCATGAAATTCCTCTCTATAAAAAAGAAGAAATAGTGGAGCTTTCACTAGTGGCGAAAGGCTAGCGAAGCAGGGAACCTGATAGGCACTTTGCTGGTGCGGGTTTGTCTCCGGCACACCCGCATTCGCTAGTGCTCAGAGGCTTCGCGAAAGGCCTCGCAAAGCACCGCGAGGCCCAGTGAATGCCTCTCAAAGTTTCGCACCGAGCACAGCGTAGAGACGTTCGCGTCAAACCTCAGACGGTGGCAGACGCGGCCGACCTCGAATTGGGGGCGTCTCACCCCTTTGCTATACTACATTATGCACAAACGTGTAGCTTTGAGAGACACTGTGCGCTGGATATAGATGTAGATATAGACCACATTGAATGGCGCACACACATTCTGGGGGATTGGCAAATGTTGTTGTTGTTGTGTGATTGTTGTTGTTGTTGTTGTTGTTGTTGTTGTTGTTGTTGTTGTTGTTGTTGTTGTTGTTGTTGTTGTTGTTGTTGTTGTTGTTGTTGTTGTTGTTGTTGCCTTATATGACACATCCCTCCCCACGCTCTCGGGTATTGGCCAAGATGGGAGCACTGGACAAGTGGACGCACAAAGCATGTTCTCTTGTTTCCCTTCCGGCTTGGACAGCCTTGCCCACCAGCAGCAGTTTTGCCAGTGCAGCAGTGGGCTGAGGTTATGTGCGCGAGAGAAGAAAGAAGCGCGCGTGCGGACGGTGCACATTGAGTATTGCACAGAAGAAATGCATGCACACTCTTTGGGACCTGGAACGAATTATGATGAAAGGTTTGTGATAATCCGGAGAAATTATGAGATCCTGAAATGCTCCGCACTTAAAAACCGCCCATCGGTCTTACAGCCCACAACGTCCAGTGAACGACATCGTCATCAATAAAATATCTTGAATGTAACGACGAACTCACTTCTTTCAGCCCGTTGCAGATCATGCGGCTGCAATCCTTTCTTCAAAAGCAGGCAGGCAGGCACAGAACTTTATTTCGGTCCTGAGAAATTGCAGTTGGAGGTCCGATTCTTGGGGGAGCCTGTAGCAGTTGGGGTCCGCTCCCACGTAAGGACAAGGAGACCGTGGCCCTCCGTCCTCTCGCAGGCTGTCAGGACAGCACTGGCATTATCAAAAGGAAAAAGACATAACGGCTTGCATTATCAAGAAGACACAAATTGTTGTTGTTATGATGGGTTTAACGTCCCATAACAACTTCTGATTATGAGAGACGCCGTATTGGAGGGCTCCGGAAATTTTGACCACCTGGGGTTCTTTAACGTGCACTGACATCGCACAGCACACGGGCGTCAACATTTCGCCTCCATCGAAATGCAGCCGCCGCAGCGGGGATTCGATCCCGCAACCCTCGGATCAGCAGCCGAGTACCATAACCACTACACCACCGTGGAGGGGTGACACAAATGCTCGAAAACTCGTGAATGTTTTAATGGTGTATATGAAAATGTGGCGGGATGCTTGTCCGTTTGTTTATTCGGTCCATATCTTTATTAAACTGCGTGCAGCGCAACCTTAGGAAATATTTTCACTTTTACAAAGCCCCGAGCAAGCAAGGTGTCTGCCTTTCCTTTTCCAAACGTTGCTGAATAAATCTCATTTTTTAGACTGGGCTCGTCCAGTGTCCTTTTCTGCCTGCGTGTTCCGTTTTGTTGCGCTGGTAATTAAGAATGCGTTGACGACCGCGGTGTGCCGTGTGTGTACTGATGACCAACGCTAGCCATGGGCAGGTCGAAAAGGCTATATACCTTGCGTGTAGCCGTTAAGTTCAGTAGTTCCCTGCAATGAGCAAGTCTGGCGGTATTTGCTTGCTGTATGGCGCCAGGGAAGAGTGCGCACATATCGGTAGGACGCTGTGCCTGTATAGCATCTCGCAGTTGCAGATAATTTAGTGTTACTGTATATGGCTCCCCACGGGAGCCAGAGTGGCGCATAAGTGCGCCATCTTACAGTCCAGTGATGTGCGGTGAAGCCGCCTCAGCTCCACGTCAGCTCCACGCTGAGGCTATGTTGAATGCCGTTCGCTCGTGAATCTTATTTAGTGCTGTTTCCGCTAAGCTCGCCTCACAATACTTCCTTTAGTAAACTATAACGCTTAGAATACATTCGTGCGTAAATAAGATTATAATGTCGCAGTTTAAAAATATTTCTAATAATATGCATTACAGTATCTATCAGAACGCCTGCAATAACAGACGAAAAAAAATTTCGTTCATATCACTACATTTTTCTGTGCCATTTTTTTTCCATGACACGTAGTTTTACGTTCGTACTTCGTACCTTATATTTGACATCTTTGTTATAGTGGACGCGTCTGAGGAATATATCAACTTGAGTATTTTTTTTTCGTAGAACTAAAACAACTAATTAAATTCCTAACTACCAATTGAATGCCGGGATTAAAGCGTCATAAAACTTCAGACTGCAAATTTCATTCCATGAAAGCTAATACAAAAGACATTTTGTTTATCACATCACAATTAGTTTTACAGAATCACGCTACACAATCGACAGCGGACTTGATACACCAATGGGTGCGTCACTGCTGCATTCACAAATTGGGCCGATGGTCGCGGCACGTCCCTGATATCAAGAACACACCTGCAGATCTTGCCTTCTGCCGACGACAGTGGCACATCTACCGTTCTGTACACGCGTAGATTTTTGCCTGGACATAGCTAACATAGCCTCGTATAGACCTATTCCATGTTGGTAAACAGTGGTAGGCACCGGCGATATAACCAGGGCTTGTGTCGACGTCGCGACGCGGAGCCCCGCCCGCCGCTTGCCGCGGCCATAGAGTTTCCTACTAAAATACTAGAGGGAAAACTGGCGCTGCGATCGTGAAGCTACCATGGTAATGATGGGTATGACATAGATTTGTCTAGTCTTCGTGCCTGCGGCTTCAAATGTTTTGGTGGATTTGTTTATTCCGGTTTTTTACTTCAGTGACGCGAGTGACGTTACTACACTTTTTTATTACGCGACGAAGGCAGCGGCTGTAGACTCTCGCATGTACCAAAGTCGTTTGCAATGATGAGGCGATATGGAGTGTTTCGTTGTTGTGTTTGTTGGTGGATGGCTACATATATTATTTGCAGTGGTATTTTACCCAACCTTAGAGATATTTGCGCTGCGTCTCGCGAACCTTATCGATGCGGTTTTGCTGTTCTTTTTTTTCTTTTCATTTGTATCATATGCGATAGGACCTATAACCCTAGGGTCGCTTTCATGGCTGACATACATCCCTTGTCAGAAGGCTGTTCGTATATCTTGTACTACGGCATTTCAATTCCACTGTCTGATTAATTCAACTCCGACCGAACACGCCAAGCAGGCGCACAGTTATCGCGCGTGGTAGACGCCCAGTGGACGATAGGCAAACGCGCCTGCGGACGACGCTCAAAAAGTCAGCTCAGATCAAAGCTCAGGCGCAGTTTCCGATAGAGTTTAACGGCACGGCTGTTTATTTAACATCGCGTTTTTTTCACAAAACCAACCACCAAGCGATGGGCGATACGGCGCTCCTGCTACGTCTCGCGCAGGGGCTTGACCCATGCATATAGTTTGTAAAAATACAGTGGAGCACTTGCCCTGCACTAAAAGAAGCGAGCGAAAGCCCGTTTGTTATATTTAGAAGGCACATCTACCTTTTACATACTTGAAAATGTCAGCACGTCACTTACAAGAGCAAAAATCTTTAGTTTAAGTTATAACACAACTACATCTGGAACTTAAACCTGTATGGACGCTGCTAAATCTGGGCACAAGCAGAGGAGGCAACATTGCAATATCGCACAATATTGCTAATTTTCTGAGCGTTCAATATTTTTCTAACCGCGAAAAAGCAACTAGTACCTGCGCACGCGCATAGGTATTCCAAAATTTGCGTTTTAGTGCAATATTTTGTCGTAAACGACCTATTTTTTTGAAGTCGCAAAGCGATATGAAGCCAGAAGAACGAAGCCTAGGCAAATCCATGTCATACCCATCATTCCCATGCTGGCTCAACCGCCTTGTCTGAAACTCCCATAGACACTAGCGCCAGTTTTCCCTCTAGTATTTTAGTAGGAAACTCTATGGCCGCGGCCCTGCACGGTCGCGCCACCGCCGCCGGCGAAGCGTGTGCGAAAGCTGCCTCCGAGCATGGGTCGTCGGAGCGCCGACGGCGTGTTTACAACAGTTTGCGAGGGGCAGCCGGGTGAGATGAAGGTGCGTTAGCTCTGTAGGAAGCATTCAATGAATGTAGAAAAGAATGCGCCGACGCCCAGCTATGACAATATGTGAGAAAATGATCGAAAGGACAAGCACATTGCCACATGATGCGAATGATCGCGAGCTATCATGTCGGCATCGCTTCATGCGTATGCTTTAATTCGGTAACTAGAGCAAGGATGAACCACTTGAAACAGTGAGACTTGTTTAGACACGACTTGAAGATGCCTCAGCTAAAATACTGTTTCGGACTAAAGCCTCTAATCCCTACACGAAATCCTTGCGCAAAATCAAATGTAACGGAACAGGTACTCAAGCATGCGATATTGGTGACGCTATAACCTATGTAAATACGGCTGTGATAACGCACACACACACAAAAAAGCAATAACGTGCCAAGGACAAGGCTCTCAAATAACCGCCAGCAAGGCACATAACCGCGGCTTGCGGCTCTGCCCATACGCTCAGTTCCGATCGTGAAGGCGCGAGGTCCTGTAACGCCGCGGCAAATTCCATGCGTGTAGTTCATTCGAGCAGTCTGACAATTGAAAAAAAAATTTAAAGTGCATCATAACCACTACAGCATTGCCAAAGACACTTCTCGTGTGTATGCTATCGCAGCCGCAAACAATTTGCAAAAGCGTCGCTGTAATCGGCCTTTCGCTCACGGCTACGTGAATTAAGCTCTTATATATTTGTCTCATTTGAGTGAATGAAATTCGTATGACGTATGTATAGCTTCCCCACTTCAATAGTACACGGCGACGGCGATTACTTCTACACATCGAGCTAAGGTAACGTCGTGCGCGCTTTGCGGTAAGCGTCATCGCTCTGTGTCCGCACTTTGTTTATGCCAAGAAATTTGGTGTCGAGCATTACGCTTGACAAACTTGTGACAATGCTATTTCTCTCAAATGAAACAAGCCGCACTAACGCTAAATAATTACACATATGCTTAGTCGTGACGAAAATGTTTGGCGCATAACCGATGCGCCAAACAGCCGGCATTACAGGTTCGTCCCTTTCCTTAAGACAGACATAAGCAGGAAACCGATAAAAACCTATCGCACATCTCTTGCGCGTTGCTGAGCAACCAACCCACGGCGCAGGTCATCGGTAAACACTTTTTTCTTGATTTCACGGCGGTGAGAAGCGCCCGCACCAGCGAAAACGCAGCGGCTGCTACGGTAGGCGCGCCGGCGGATGCCTACCATGCGAAACCAAAACTCCCGACGACAGCGCCACCGCATCTTCGTGACGTAGGCCCGGTGGAATAGGTATATAGTATATAGTTTGCCAATGGGTTTGGAAAAGAATGCGCGGGTGAGGAGTAATGACGTGAGGGTGAGTAGGGAAAGGAGGAGGACGTCACAACCGGACGTTGCCCGCCAAGCCAATTTGAACCTAGACACGTGACCCAAATGCACTTAACATGACGTGACAGCTAGTCACGTGACATGTTCCCGCCCAGGCCATGTAATAGCTGGTCATGGTAAAATTATGTGACTTTGTTGACCTTATAGAAATCGGGATAAGCTACGTCGGCCACAAGCCGCGCTCTTAGTAAAGCCAGAAAACTGCAATGCTTTGAAGGACTCGGACTTGCACCTCTAGTGCAAGCCCCCCCCCACCCCCCCCTTTCTTCTTCTTCTTCTTCTTCTTCTTTTTACGGTGTCTACCTGGGCGTGAATTTGCGTCGGTGAAATTGAATGGCATACCTGTATCTAAATTCATCGGAGACGCCTGAAAAATGGCCAGAAAAAGATTCGCACGCGTACGTAATCATGACTTTACAGGTAATTACTCGGGACTTCCCTGCAAAAAGCGCTAGAGTAGTCACTGCCACAGCTATAACTTCAGTGCCGGCGAAATCGCGCTCATCTGCTATTTCTTCTCGAAAATCACGGCATCACCGAAATGCTAAGTTGCATCGTTTTTCATAGTGAACGTGAGTTAACCAGACGACATAGGACCTTTAATTTTCCCATACTCCTGCCGTAGCCAACAGCCAAATGTCCACAAAACACGAAGTGTGTATAATTATTAGACTCTTGATTTCTACTTTCTTTTTCAAATTACAGTCATTTTGTGTCCGAGCTTAGCGCTGTTATGACTTAATTTCACATGTTTGGTAAGCCCTTTCCTCCTAGTTTGTCTTTTCAGCTTACCTTACGCTTTCTTGTATGTGAATTGCACTCATCATCATGCCCTTTCGTATTTGCAATGTTGTTTTATGTTATGAATCTTTTGTATTTAGTCACTTTCCGATGTAGAGAATCTATGTTTGGCTCACTTTTATATAAATAGTCCTGATGAGCGCTGAGACCCTGTGGTTGCTCGTGGGCACCTTCAATAAATGATTGTTCGATTTGTCGCGACGCACACGAAGAGTCAATGAAAGCCAAGCGAAATCATCCAACCCGTTTTCACGCAGGAGAAATGGCAGTGGCTCAGCGAACTTGCTGATTGTTTTTAATTAGGCAGAGCCTCTTTTCCCTCGTCCTTCAAAGAAAGCCTAGCTGTAGGGACTTTCAGGGTGATGCAACGGCTACACAAAGGAGGTTGCCCGCGACCGCTGCTCTTTCGAGTGGGCCAGAAATATCAAGTAGTGACGACATGCTGACATGCATTTCTCGCTGCCAAGCACTTTAAAATAGAACCATCGACTGACGGCATCAGGGCATCGCGCCATCAAAGACAACACCTGCAAGAATATGAAAGCTTTCGAGGCGGACTTCTGGCCAGAACTATGGACGTTCATCCATCAATCGTTGTTTGCAAATATACCCCAACGCAAATTAAAGAAAAATCCTGCAGGTACCACGCGTTGTGGAAATCGGTGTCATGCGAAGCAGTCAGCGAGGAAGTTGCTTATATGGCGAATTGTGTGGCATTCCGTCAAATGATACAAGTAGGATCAAGCTCGTTGTGCAAAGCGCATGATCATGCACAAATGAGTATGGTTAACGTGGGCTGATTGGGGATGTCGACAGCACCGTGGCGACTCAATGGGCAGTACATTGTACGACGCACCGGTGGCACTCACGTAAGTCTAAAGTACAGACGTCTGCTTTGTCGAAGAAAAAAATGCACTGTATGGGGCGTTGATGCGCTATCACAAACGTCGTTTGCTGAAGTATTCCTATGGGATCAAGCAAAGTTGCACAAAAGCATAACGAACGGTGACAAAACATAGTGTTATGCTAGCACTCATCACATATTAGAAGCGCAATCGCATCGTTACAACTGCTGGTGGGTGCAAGAGGTTTATTTGCTCTACATGAGCCGTGTGGGAGAAGCCGCATGTTCGATACCCTTCCACCGCTTCGTGAGTTGCATGTGGTTCTATGGCCGTGTTATTTGCACATTTCAATCGGAAGCGAAGATAAAGAGAGTTCATTTTTTTGTTTCAAGATTGGAGCTCTTTAATCCTGCCTCGCAGTGTCAACGGCGAAGAGAAAAATGTGGGCCGATCCTGGAGGTTGTGCACTGTGTGACGTGCAGAAAACTTCAGATGCCGCTCGAAGTTCCTTGTCGGATCGCGGCAGCCGCGGCGTCCCGTATATCAGTTTAGTCGGTCTTTGGTTGACATAGACTCCATAAAATTAAACACTTGCGGTGCATACCTGAATACTGCGGATCGAGCATTACGGGTATGAACTACACGCGAATGCGGTATCGTTAATCGTGACATGTACATGACGAGTATACCATGTTAGAGATGCCAAGATCAGTCATTAATGTTTGCCATACATTTTTACCCTACGACCAGGAGAGCACCTAGACGTAGGCGGATAGATAGATAGATAGATAGATAGATAGATAGATAGATAGATAGATAGATAGATAGATAGATAGATAGATAGATAGATAGATAGATAGATAGATAGATAGATACGGTCATAATGACACAAAGAAATGCTTACCATTTTAAAAAAGGCACGAAGAAACATGCTTTCTTCACAAATACCGATCGTCAAGTAATTAGTGTCTTGACGTGGCGCCGGTAAATGAATGATAGTCACGACCTTTCATCTGAACCTGCAACTTGACTCGTATACTAAATGTGCTCATTATAACATGCTGATAAGCGGACAAGCATTTCGTAGCGTTGGCTCAACTTGCGATACCCCCCCTTCAACAGTTTCTTAACTCAAAACAAACGAAAGCCATTCTAAGCCAAGTTCAAACTAAACATGAAAAGCCCCCTTCGAAGTATAACACTCGGTGTCTCGTTGTTGTTCTTTCATTTGTTTGTTTTTCTCTTTTACTCGTAATTAGAAGTGGGGTTCACGTGGTGTGTTTTGCATCATTCCCGCGGCACAGCTATCAGTTGGCTAGTCTGCGACTGCTCTACCACCTCCATGCCCCGCTTCCACCTACGAGGCGGAACGTAGTACGTACGCAAGCAAGCTGACGCGCGTCCTGTCAAAGACGCACACGTCACACCGCGGTATAGCACGACCACGTCGGTGCCGTCCATGTGGTGGGACCATGATGGCAACACTACCCCCGTGCCAGTATGTGTGCCGCTTCCGCGCTTGCTTACGCTTGCAGCACAGCGGACGAGCCCGCGGCATGCACAGAGGCGGCAGTGGATTTTCAGTCCCTCGCTCCATTCGACGGTCCCATTACCCTTGTCAAGAACAGACGCTGCGAGGGGCACCTATTCAGTTGCTGACACAAGGACACAAGCTTTGTGGAGCAACCCAAGGGTTTGGAAGTGTAGCCTGTACGTAAACTGGATCTATCGAGGAAGCAGCAGTCTTGGGCAGTAACTAGTTACTAGTAACGCGTTACCGGTAACTAGTTACTATTTTCAGTAACTTATAACTGTAACTAGTTACTTTTAATTTAGAGGAACTTGTAACTGTAACACTGCTACTTTTTACTCAGTAACTGTAACTGGAAATACAGTTACAGTTACTTCCTTTTCCAAAAAATGTCCAACAGCAACGCCCCTTAAAAGCTCGGCTGCACAGTATCGCGACACAAGAATATCGCAATGTTGCTCGTAAATACTTTTGACTATCTGTATCTCTGTATCGGGGTACATTTGCAAAATGTGTTAGTATCTGACTAGTGGAATAGTTTTACGATCTATCGCGTGTATCGCGATGCTGTGCAGGACACGGACATCTCTTCGCTACTTTTTTTTAAGGGAGGGGGAACGGGCTGACTTGTTTGCAGGGAGGAAATTGTTTTTTTTCTACGATGCCAAGCAAGCCACCGCCGGTCGGGGACACATAAGGGTGGCGAAGGATTCTCCCGCCCCCGTGCAGAGAAAGGTGCGCGACACGGCAGTATGGTCGGCCTGAGTGACGAAAGCCGCTCTTGTTCAGAGGCCGGTGCAGCATCGTTAATTTTATTCGTGTGGCCAGCCACTTGTTCACGGTAACCCGCGCGGAAACCACATAGAAAAAAAGACGCTTTTCAATGCCTCGCACACCTGCAGTTCTCAAAGCGGCGGTACTTTCAAAAAGCACTTTCCAAAATGGCGGCGGCAATGTGGCTCGAAGGGGCCTATCCCCTGTGTCGCGTCTCAGGATGAGCTCCTATTTACGAGCGTGCAGCACTCTTCAGTGGCAGCAGGCTGTCCCAATGGATTTCGTAAATAAATTCCGGTCAATGAATAATTAAGTTACAGCAATCAATAAAGAGTTGTTACAGCAAAATGGGTCGTAATCGTACACAACGATTGCAGGTGTTGGGCTTTTAAGTGAGACCCTTTCCGTTCCTTTTATGTGGCCTTCTACCACGACGAATTTTGACTAACCTTATGCGTTCATGCACTTCTATTAAAAAACTGTATAATTTGGTTTGCGATGTATTACTTTGTCTTATACACTAACGGAAAAGTAACGACGTTACTTTTTAGCAGTAACTGTAACTGTAACAAGTTACTTTTGGAAACTCTGTAACTGTAACATAGTTACTTTTCGGGCTTAGGTAACTGTAACTGCAACCCTGTTACTTTTTACTGGTAACGTGCCCATGACTGGGAAGCAGTAAACTAAATCACATCTCTTCCGCCGTGACGCAACTCTGCTGTGCCACCTATGGTTAGTTATGGCTTCTACAAAAGCGTACTTATTCGCATTGGAATGTCAGGCACCTTCAGATGTGACCTTTGCAATTCGCAGGAATGCATATTGTATTAAGTCCGAAACAATTCATGGCGACCCAAAGCGACGTTGACCATATCTATCTATCTATCTATCTATCTATCTATCTATCTATCTATCTATCTATCTATCTATCTATCTATCTATCTATCTATCTATCTATCTATCTAGTGGTTATGTGGCTGGCTTCAACTACTATTCATATATCGCGATACCATATTATAATAATATAGTATATGACTGCCTTATGGTAGTTCTCGCTTGGTTTTTCAAGCACCCAGTCTTTTCAAGCGCTGAAAAAAACGCCAGTGTTACCACGGAAGCAATAATTTCAAGAATTTGGCGGAAGGCGCGGGCGGTGGTAGAGGTCGTTTAACTTCGTGCGGCGCCAGCTTCCAAACGCGAGTATGTGTCGGTGTCAAGGCTTCCAGCACGCAGTCCGTTTATCACTTTTGGAGAGACGTGTCACGGCAGCCTTCGTTTCTGCGTTTCGTTTTCGCGCTGCTTACTCGAACCCGTTGCCCATCATCAATCGTAAGTCTGGCCAGCGCACTTATTGGAACGATCAAGCCCGCTGGTTAGACCGGTAAGTTGTTTCGTTTACGAGTGATATCGGAGAGGCGGGATGGGCCTAGACAGATGGGGCGGCGGCTGTGGTTTTCACAAATAAACAAAAACAACAAGCCCCTTTTGTGCGAGATGTCTTTAAGGATTCGCCGAGCCCGGAGCACCTCGTTTCGGTATGTTCACTGTAACGTCTCTATTCACCAAATGGCCTTCTTCAACGCGCCTTCTTTGGAAAAGGTAGCTTAAGGTTCTCATTTCAAACACGTGTAGTACCATAAAACACATGCGCGATACGATGCGACAATTGTTCACTGCGATATATAGCATATGCGCAATATCACATAACATCTAACGGCAAAATTAGGTTATCAATTGCGTGTGAGGTTCGATTACTGTCAAGGGTTACTCTATTCCAAAAGCTAATGCGAAAAAGAAGATGGAAAAGAAAAATCAGGGGCCTGTACAAGGGACGCTGCACAGCGGAAGCGTAATCTAGATGTCACTCCATGCTCTCTCATTCTTACTTTTTCTGGCTCATTCAATTCCTGCTTCTCCTCCCACTCTTTGTCTGCTTTCATTGCCTGCTGTTTCTGCTTGCAATGGCCAATTTCGATCATTGTAACAAGCCCATAACAGCATAAGCTGCAAAAGAACGCTCTTCGACACCTACATTTGCATGCAGTCTCGAGAATTCCGTGGGCTGAAATAATTCACGACATACTCCCCGACATGCCCCGTATAACACTGCTGTACACACCTTATAGACGCACAGCCTTGTCAAATATTTAGTATTGCCAAAAACACTGCTTCAGCAATTCTTTTATTTGGACGATTTGGTTCATAATGACGAGGTTTATGAAACGTGCACATGACGGAGTCTAAAGGATCGCATATACAACGGGACAGGCGCCGAACTTCCAACTGGCGTCTATATTTCAAGCGATCGCACAATTATGTTTTGCGCATTATATGCAGGTGCACATATAATCATACATAATCAGTCAGTTCAAACAGCTGCTGCGTATATTGTGTAATCAATCTTAGCGTGTAGCGATACACGAAGGAAGAAGCGACAGTTCTTTTTTTATGTGACATTAAGGAGAGGCAGCTGACACATTCGTCGCCTGCTTTCCTGTTTAAATACGACTCCACCGATCGGTATTGCGTTTTTGTTCTTTCTTTCGTCAGGAGCATTGTGCCCCTAAGTATAGTGGTGCATCACCGCATGTGCACGTTTTGCAGTGTTCCTCCATGTGGCTACCGAATCCCTTTCTAAGGTCATTATTATACTATCTTCCCCTGTCGTTAAAACACTCGCCAGTCGTCCAGTATAAGCACACCAACGACTCACGGTTATGTGATACACAGCATTTGCAGTACAGATGGTGTAAAGGGAACCGGTTCTTAGTGCGCCACAGCACGTGTTTTCGGGTCTTTAGAAGGTTGAAGACTGTTGGCAGTTTTCAACGCACTGAAAAAAAACTAAGATGGCATTAGGCCGATTTTCGAACTTTCTTTGAAATTGTGAGAAACTTTACTCTATAAGGCATGGGATTGCAAGTACACGCCTCCGTTTGTCAGAATCTTTGGTCAGAATCTGGCTTTTTTTTCTGCTTTAATGTTTTAAGTAGTCTCGCTTACAGATGATATAACCGACACAAGGGCTCCTGCTTGCTTTAATCTGTGTGATGGTATGAAATAAACGCCAGTTGGAAGCTCAGCGCCCGTCCTGATGTATGCGTTCATTTCGCCTCCTTCTTTCGCGCGTTTCATGGACTTTCTCACACATAATTTTTCCCAATCATAAAGTTGTAAGTTTCTATAAAAAATAATAATATGCTAGTGGAAAAGCAAACGCCGAAGTGCTTGACTTGATTCTATATGTGCGTGGAACCGCACGTTCCTCACTTCTATATTTTGCGGGCAGCATAATCTGAACAGACACAAGTTACCTTTCGGCGATAATATATTCATGTCAGGGCTTCTTGTGACGCTTGTCAATAATGAAATCGAATGCCTCGCCCAGGGATCTACGCAGCATAATTTATCACGACAATCAGCTTTCCTTTTTTTATTTCCTTCAACCTCGTTCCTGCACTCACCCCTCTCTTCTTTTTCTTCGTTCATCACTCTCATAACGATCCATCGAGCTAAGAAAAATGACAGCTTTTCGCCCTAATAGGGAGTTCTGGCGCCCGCACAAGCGTCGACAGCTCGGAGCAGTATATGCAAGAATTCGACGGCTTCCTCACGGGACCGACACATACTTGCGAACTCGTTAACGACGCTCCTAATCTTCGTTATTAAAGAATTATTGATTAAAACCACCTCGTCGACTTCGTTCACTTCACTGTGCACCGGAGGGTCTTTCCTTCATTTCATTAGCAGCGCGCCATCTTTTTCCTTTCACTTCGAGTGATTAATCGCGCTCCCCGACGACTCTTCACGAACAATAAGGACTCAATGCTCGCGGTGCTCACAAAGACGTAAACCGAGACCCCCGCCGGCCATTTCTTCTAGCTTGCCCGAACAAATGGTGCAAAATAAGATAAAGCAGCTCCAGAAGAAGGGATACGATAACACCTTATAAAACAACTCTTGTCTTCCAACATAAGGCGCGCATAATTTGGCGCGCTATAGCGAACCGGGATGCTTCTTTGAAAAGGAGCATCTGGTCAGCTCAAACTTTCTCCGAGAAGCACGACTATTCTTCGAGGAGATATTAATCAAGCTCATGCTTCCCAGCTTTCATCTCGGTGGTCCTCGAGGATGTAATGAATATGCGCGCGCAGGTTTATCGCCTTCGCGGAGGGTAGAGGCGGCCCTGTATAGCGTGAAGTTGACCTGCACGCCGCGTGCGCGCCGAGCGCCACAAGGAACGGGGAAGGACGAGAAACAGTCGGGTGGGTCTTCGTGATAAGTTCCTGAAAGCGGTGAGGGCAAAGATGCCAATGATGAGAATAAATTTCGCGGACACTTAATTGTCGAGCGCGCGAGTCGAAAATTGTTGTGTAGGAAATTTTGGGGGCAAGTCCTTTCGGATGTCGCTTGCGAATGCCAGTGAGAACTACTCAGGTCAGATTTTTGATATATATACTGTAAAGGTGTTGTCATATAACATTTCCTGAGGTCCCCCATCAAAATAAAGGAAACAGAATACATCGGGGTGTCTCTGCAGTTTGCTATTGCGCATACAAAGTACTGCAAATCTATGGGCTTTTAGATCATATTGGTTTTTTAAGAATAGTTTGGGAATACAAGGTGCGAGCTCTTTGCATCTTCGCATGCGAGCTCTTTGTCGAGGCGGGGATATTTTGATGCTGCTGAAGCTACGCTGAAATTACCGATTAACGGAAGCGTTTTAATTAATCATTTAATTCTCACTTCGAGGGCAGTTTTTTTTTATATGGGAACGATGTGGGGCATCACAATTTATAGCATACCAATTTTTGTAGAAATGAAAAAAAAAACGATATTGCAAGTAAATTGAGATACATTGTTTCAGGGCCATCAAATTGAAACTAAGGACGTTGGGCGCGCAGGAAATGGGGTCGCTGTGTTACGTCAGACCGGAACTTACTGCGACGAAGAAGTGACGAAATTTGCATAAAGACGCGTCGCAGCATAACTTGGTCAGGAAAAACTGCAAATCCTCTGAGATATTTCAACCTTAAGAGTTGACAATTAAAACTGCATGAACATGTTTTACAGCGTAAGCTGTTATGGGCTCATTACAGTGGTAGGAAATATTGGCGATGGTGTCCGCCGCCGTCGGTGTCCATAACTGCAATTGATCACAACGACGGGAAGGAAAAATCTTCATGTTTGAGGGAATTTGAACCCAGGTCAACAGGATCAGTGCATCACATCCCTGACTCGGAACAAACGGTTGGGCACCTTGTTTTCCCAAGTCAAGGCAAAGTGCTCAACCGTTTGTTCAGAGTCAGGAATGTGATGCAATGGCGTTTCAGGTCATTCAATGTTTTCAGTCGTCGGCTGTGGTTTTATCGACGAAGACGAGGAAAACGGAGAAGGAACAGGGAAAAGAAGACGACGGAAGAAAAAGAGGAAATAGAAGAGGAATGAGACAACGAATATAGGACGGCGATGAAAGAGAAGAAGCAGGCCACGGCGACAGAGAAGAGTAAGCACAACACGAAGACAATGGAAGAGGGAGAAGACGAAGAAGAGTGAAGTAGGAGCAGGAAAGGAAGCGGGCCGAAAGAGAAGAATGAGAGATGATACGGCATAGTCTAGCTTACGCTGTCACTGTGATGCGTCCTCTGCGCAGGCCTGATATCTGTTGTTGTTGTTGTTGTTGTTGTTGTTGTTGTTGTTGTTGTTGTTGTTGTTGTTGTTGTTGTTGTTGTTGTTGTTGTTGTTGTTGTTGTTGTTGTTGTTGATTAGTCATTTCTGTGCAACTTCAGAACTGATAAGGCATTTCCACCTCGTTGTAGAGTTCGCGTGCGAAGACTACAGCTGATTTACGGTCATATAATTTTTATTAAGAATTTGTATTACCTAACAAAGCACCTTTCCCATAAGCTGGAGAAGAGCTCTAGCTCTCACCATTTTAACTGTTTGTTGTACACTCTTATATGTTTACATTGTAGAGGCTGCAAGTGCAAACATTTCATGGATATTTCTGTATTGTGCCATGTAGATTGGCCTTTCAGCTGATTAAATAAACTACGGGATCATTTGAGATAGAGACGTTGAAAATACTGTGTGAACATGTAGTCTGTTCGAATTGCAGCGGCGTATACTGTCTACCGAGATCTGCAATGAACACGTTGTAGAAATGGGGTGAACTGTTTATGTGCCGCACTATGGAGCAGGGATCGGAAAGGTGGACCTGGCGTTGATATTACACATAGGTCCCATAAATTATTGATTATAAAAATGCAGCCGCATTAACAATGACTAACCACGCTTTTCTGTATTGTCCACTTTTGGAACACTGGCGTTTCACATATGCGTAGCTGGCATGCTTATCCTTAACTGAATCCGAATATTTTGCTCCCTGCGCTGCCTTTGAACAGTATAACTATACTGTCATAGCTAAACGGTTTGGTCTCTTCGTGATATTTTTCGTGCTTGTCGAGACACGTACGAGGCGTCTATAGTTGGATGAGCGATAGCGTAAATGATGTACGTGGGTACGCCATCTGGGACGCCAAAAGCTCTACAGGCCGCGAGCGACTACAGGGCCTGCCTTTTGGCTGAACGCGAAGCAAGCGAATCAGTTACACACTTTTCAATAAGCCACAGAATTAATCTTTACCTTGACCCGCACCTCCACGCCCTCCTTCCTGTGGGCACCTTGCACCGGAAAGTTTCAATCGATCAGTCAATCAGCCAATGAATGAATGAATGAATGAATCAATCAATCACGGCATTAGTGTAAAATATCCAATACTACGTGCATACAAAACTATTTGGACAAATAGGATTTTCGGCTGGTGTCTGGTCCAATACAGAAAGAGTGTTGTAGGCCAGCCGCAGCATCTTGAAAATATACAACGATAAATAACTGGAATTGAAAATAGCACATTGGCTAGTAAATAATAGGCAAATAATTAGTATCGAAGGAAAAATGCGTTTACATATACTAGATCGAAGTTTCTGGCCACTTTTAATTCAATGTCGCTACCACACATTCATTTATCATGCATGCCAGAGTCGCCTAGCTGTGCTCCGCCCACAGGCGAATAGAGAGAGATTACATTCCACAAGTCCGTCCGCGACGTATGCCTCATCTCTCGTCGAATCGTTACACATCGAACTTGGCCGAGCTTAAGTTTAGTCAATGTTCGCGCCTTTCATTGATGGGGAAGCATGAAATCACTCGTTTCGCGGGAAAGCCGGTGTCTGCAGCAAGGAAACAGGCCCTACATCCCCACTGGCTGAGACGCCACGTCCCGTGTGCATCTCGACCGAGCAGCGCTATGTAGCCACCCTAGCAGAGCAGGCGAAAGCAAACACCTGCTGCTGCTGCTGCTGCTGCTGCTGCTGCTGCTGCTGCTGCTGCTGCTGCTGCTGCTGCTGCTGCTGCTGCTGCTGCTGCTGCTGCTGCTGCTGCTGCTGCTGCTGCTGCTGGCAGCAGCAGCAGCAGATGCCGAGCCAGTGGAGGGTGTACCGCGGTGGTTATGATCATGCTCAGCTGCTCACCCGAATTAAGGTCGCGGGTTCCATCTCGGCCGCGGTGGTCGCATTCTCGGTGGAGGCGAAAACAGTAGAGGCCCGTATACCGCGCCTTATCAGTGCACGTTAACTAAGCCCAGGCAGTGAAAATTTCCGGATCCCTCCACTACGGCGTGCCTCATAATCATATCGTGGATTTGACGCGCAAATGTCAGTGCACGTTAAAGAACCTCAGGTGGTCGAAATCTCCGGACACTTCCACTACGGCGTCTCTCATAACCAGAGCTGGTTTTTGGACCTTAAACCTCACAAATTAATCAATCGATTTGACGCGCAAAACACTATATACGCTGAGGGGAGAGGGCGAGGTCTCCATCAATCTCGGAAGCCTGCGTTATCCGTACGTTCCTTGTCCGCGCAAGCTCTCGCTTATGTTTTTGCTTCGCCGAGGTGCTCGAGATTAAGAAGAATAATGTATTTAAAAAAACTGAATAAATTGGAAAGGAAGAACGTTGGTTGTTATAGTGAAGAAGAGTGCCCTGTGCAATAACAGCGTCGCCATCGGCATGAGCTCGTGATTGTTTCGCTGGGCCGACCGTTTCTTCCGACCGCTGCACCTTCGCCTGCGTCTCTGCTAATAAACCTCTTAGCAGAAGTAGCCAGTTTCCAACCTGCGGCCCTATACGCCCAGAAATAGTGTTTTTGTCCACTGCGATAAAGCGGAGCCTCCTATGAAGTATATGGCGGTGTTCTCTCTGCTTTGTGAAGTCATGCCGCTTGGAGCGAAATCTTGAATCCACTGACATCGTCACGCTGGGCTTGGCAAAACTAGAAGGACCACTCAGCGGCGTTCAACGGGGCATTAATGCTTTCCCAGTCACAACTCGTAAAAATGTGTTTCGGTGTCCTCGGCTTTTCTTAAACCGTAAGCGCGTCCAAGTCATGCAGAGCATGAGCACCTGTAAAGCTTTAGGTACTGGAAACTCTTCCCTTAATTGTGAAAAAAAGAAAAAAAACTCAAGTGTCGAGATGAAAGCGCATACATGCAATTTTTACCTCCGCCGTCCTGTAGGTTATGTGTTGCGCTACTACTGTCAACTGTGTAAAGCTTCAGCGCAGTGTGCATAGCCGCGGGGATCGCACGGAATGATTTGAGTGAAATTGAAAAGATTTCCAGTACTTAGACTTACGTGCACGTTTAATGGACGCCTAAAAGCAGACTTGTACACGTTACTGAAAAGAAAGAAAAAGTCAACCATTTACGATTACAATTACTTCGCTCTATAAAGTAAGCGATTAAAATTACAGTTACGGCCTCAAAAATATTGCGCTAGAGTAATCGATTGCTTCCTACGTTACTTTTCATACAACTTTCTTTTTATTACGGTAGCACATATATACACTAAAGCATGACATAAATACTGCGGCTGCCAGTAAATAGAGTGGGTAAAATTGGACCTGCACGTATACGTACCTCAAGTATTCGTCAAAGGTTGTCGTTGTGGAACGAGCACCGAGTGACATTCTATTTCGCGCAGCATTTTTCATTACCCTCCGATGCCGGTTTTTAACAATGCTAATCATTAAAGCGGGGGAAGAATTACCAAAAATGAATAGTTACGGTTGAGCCGCGTGGATAGATTGATATCAGGGGCACTTAACCATCAGGATAATTACTGAAAATTAAGATCCCGTATCACTCATACACACATTGATATGCGGATATGCGCCATTCGTAAGAAAGAAAGAAAGAAAGAAAGAAAGAAAGAAAGAAAGAAAGAAAGAAAGAAAGAAAGAAAGAAAGAAAGAAAGAAAGAAAGAAAGAAAGAAAGAAATCCCGTGTACCTCCTAACCGCATCTGATATGTGGGTAGTGTACATAAAGTGGCACAAAGTTCACAACGACACCTAGATGCGAGTGCAACTAGCAGGCACCTAAGTTAAGCATTAGGGCTTTCTACAAGCTTTTTAGTGGTACACGCTACCATGTCAAATTTCAAAGCGCAGCTTGAGATGTGACACAAAATTTTCAGGCATATCCCCGTCCAGGGACCGACATTTCCGACTGCATTTTGCAACGCCGTATTTTAAATAAACGTTCCTCATTTATACATTTCGTTTTTCAATTCTTTTTTTTTATACACTTTCTTCAACTTCAGCACTTGTCCCTCGCAGTTTGCTTCGGTTAAATTTCGAGCGTTACCTCGTGGAGGCCCGCTGCAACTCTGAAGACACTCTCCACGGACGCGCTACGGTCGGATACAACTCAAGTCCGCAGTGAAGTCCTTCCCAAAACCTCATAACCGCCTGCCGCGAGGCTGCAAATAGTCCCCACTTCAATCTTTCCATGTAACCAAAATATAGCGATAGTGGCAACAATAAAGGATAAACACGCATTTATGCGTGTTCACTAGTTTATGTGAGTGCAACGTGCAAAAGCCAATTCTTTATTGAGCTGAACTGAAACGCTTGCTGTGCAGAAAATAACCTGTCGCGCGCCACAAGCGCCGCCACCTGCGTTTCTCAACTCAGTTGGCAGTCAAGGTTCATGTGTAAAAAGGGCTCGGAAGCGGAATTAATTGTACCGCGACTTTGCGAAGGGGAAACGCCCCATCTCCGTATATTTTGCCCACGTCTCTTGCGCGCCTCGTTGCTTCTATACCGATGAAAAATACTCGAGAACGGCAGACGCCACGAAGGTACCGAAGGCATCAAACACCCGGCCATTTTGAAAAGGTCGCATGACGACGATTTTGTTTCATTCTGTGCTAGAGGAGTAGTACAAGAGTCCTAAGTAGCCGCATAGTCCACGATGATACTTCAGGCCTGACTCACAAAGCCGTCTTCCGAGCCACCGGGGCTCTAGCGTATCTGTACGACATGCACAGCGCGCGTGATGCATGTAGTGCGTTGATAGTTGCGCGGGAGTATTTGTTGCTGGCTTGAAGTGGCACGTGTATATTGGCCAGTGCAAAAGCCAAATGAGGCTAACGTATGTGGAGACGTATGCCTGTGTGTGAAAAGTGGGTAGGAGCGCCCGTCAAATATGCGCTGAATTAAATATGCTGAAATCAAAGACCACGTAAGAATAAATCAACAAATAATCAGTACTCTACTCAATACGCACTTTCCGTTGAAAAGTATCAACGGCATTTGCGTTGGGTATTTGTTTAGGGAAATCAATTCCCTTGGAAATACTATTGAAAATCCGTTAGTTAAACCAACCTCCAATCCTTTATGAACAGTAAATGAGTAGTCATTTTTGTAAGGGGCAACGACTAGCGCGGTTCGTCAGCTCTTGGTTCCAAATGCTGTTTTTTTTTTCCTTTAGTTGCATCCGAAGTGCTGTACACCGTACGAACACTTTGCGCACCAGTTCATGATTGCGCAGCACTTCCATGCAGGCCTCCGAGCCAGTTGTAATTTGTCATCTTGTAATCGATTACAGGATAAAAGTAATTGAATTAGAGGCATTGTTACCCCTCAAAAAAATTATTAATGCGTTACAAAACTGCAGTAAAATGTAATCGATTGCAAGCTATACATTGCTTAACGCGTTACGTACAAGTCTGCTTGAAAGTGACTGAGTGTTTCTGCTTATAAGCCAAACCTCTAAAGCACTCGTCGGCTGGAAATGTAATAACAGTTACTCGAGTTTTACGTACCAAATCACTGTATAATTACGAGGCATGCCATATTGGCGGGCTCCGGAAATTTCGATCGACTGGGGTTGTTTAACGTGCACTAGAAGAGCACAGTACAAGAGACATCTATCATTTTCGCCTCCATCGAAAGTGCGACCGTCGCGGCCGGGCTAGAACCTCCGTCCTTCAGATCAGCAGCCAAGCATCACACTGAAAAAGTAGCTGTATGAAACTATTTCATCGTCAGTTTCAGCATAATATATCAGATATACGAGGTATAAGATCAAGAGCATATTTCCATTCCATACTGGCGTCGAATTCCCCGCGTCAGTTATCAATATTATCAGTGGTGCGTATGCACCAAGGATTTCAAATTAACGTATATTTGAAATGTCATTATGACGTGTAATACAAACAAGTTGTCGATGGGTTACAAAATTCAGTCTTTGGTTCCACAGTAAGAATAATGTAAATCAGGTTTCTTGACAAAAACATAGGCCTGTGCACAAGCACTGTCGGCCTCTTGGTTAGGTTAGGTTAAGTTAGGTTCGTACAACGACCGCCCCGGACAGGCGTCCTTCCCGAATTCGACCGCCGTATCAGGACGAAATTTTTTTACAGCCAAGAAGCTTTCATTTATGCGGAAATCCTCATGTATTTTTTCCTGAGCCTTTGTGCTGAAAAATGTTGGATTCGAGAATTTCCCTTTCATAAAGCTGGCACTATATAAGGTGATATTCATAAAGGTTGTGTACATTAATCGTTCTAGAACGACGAAATAAAGCTGCGTTCAGATGTCGGTATGATGAGTTGGACATATATCTGACGTACCTTTCATGGATTAAGCGAACTCGTTCGAAGTTAGCAAACGCTGTCGCGGCCCAAACTAAGTGGCAATGATTTAAATGTGAGACTGAGATGTAAATCAGCGCATCTGTTTGTGTGGGAAGTATATACTTTAAATTACCTATACAACTAGTGACTTGAGCTATCTTGTTTAATGCATGGTTAGGATGATACTCTATGATCAGGAGGCACGCCGTAGGGAAAGGCTCCAGAAATTTTGACCCCCTTTGGTTCTTTGACGTAGACTGGCAACGCGCAGTACACGGGCCTCGAGCATTATGGCCACAATCGAAAGTGCGACCGCCGCGGCCGGGTTCGAACCCGCGTTTTTCGGGTGGCAGCCGAACAGAGTAATTAGTGCACCACTGCGGCGGGCAGGCCTTTGGACTGCTCCACTATTTCTACGTGGTGGAAATTAACAACAGCATCTTCGTTTAGTGGAATCACTTTATTTGCCCGGCCGAGAAACGCCCCTCATTGATCTTCACTGAATTAACTGTGTACCAATACTAAAAAGCTTTCTTTGCGGCGTTATACACAGATTGAAAGTTCGTGAATGTTAACTTCCGCAAAAAAATATACTTTTATAAACTTTCCCTTTGGGCTAGTATTACAATATCGTTTACACAAATGTTAGGGTAAAGGTCCCAGTATACACCCTCAAAGGACATTGCATAAGAGAGCTTTTGGTTCAGACTGCAGGCCGTTCCTTATTGTCACTTGTTGCCTAAATGATAGATAGGAGTTCAATAATGATAGTGGTTTTCCTCGGAAGCCATTGTACTGCAATTAATTTAGCAAAAATTGATGATCTACCAGGCTAATAGCCTTCGTCCATAAACATATACCAGTGACATTTGTTTTCTATGTGCGTTAATGTGTAATCTTCTTGGTCGTGTAATACGTATTCAGTTTAATCTTCGTAGAAGGCGAATTGAAACGGTGTTAGCAGATTACATTTATTACCGAAGTTAGATAGATGTACGAAGCATTCTTTTTTTTTTCAGACCGAGACCGAATGACGAAGCTAATTAAGGCTCAATATCGGGAGACCTCTCGAATCCTGGCCGTCCAGAGGGCCCGCGAGAAGGACCTTCAGGTTTGACCTGATGGTCCCCTAGCCTGGTCACGTTGAGTTCGCTCGCGTCTGTTGTGGACAAAGTTGTTTCACTCATTCAGAAGCTTTTGCCAACACTGGTAGAATTGAAACTTGCCTGTAGTTAACCAGAACATATCGATCTCCTTTCTTGTAAAGGACGACTTTCGCTGATTGTGTGTGTGTGTGTGTGTGTGTGTGTGTGTGTGTGTGTGTGTGTGTGTGTGTGTGTGTGTGTGTGTGTGTGTGTGTGTGTGTGTGTGTGTGTGTGTGTGTGTGTGTGTGTGTGTGTGTGTGTGTGTTTTCAGAAAAAGCTGCACTTATAAGCAGATGCTAAAGATATTAGCGAGGATGTGGGAGACTGTGAGTTGCGTGCTTGACTGGCTGTATTTGAATGTCCTTAATGTCACAGCTGCCGCTGTTAAGATTTTTTATCACCGACACCACTTCTCCTTCCGCAACTGGCTTGAGAAAAAGGGAATCATTATTTTACACGTACTTATATTTGCAACCACCAGGATGAACAGGACTAGTTGTCTTAATTGTTATAAACGTACTGAATATCGTAGCGCAAGCTTTGTGTGAAGTCTATAGTCTTATCGAATTATAATTGAGCGTCGTACACAACCTTGTGTGACCTCACAAAATTAATCGCATAAGAACAGGTAGTTCTTGTCAATAATGACAGTCGTCTTTTTGCTCCTGGAGCGATGTCGCTCCTCTGTGAAGTTGGTTCATTGAATGTATTATCCAATTCCACACCAGACTTCCTTTCCATTAATGCTTAATATGTTTAACGCAACGTGCGCACTACGACGCTGCAATGGTGTATTTATTCCTAACAATGGTATTCTAGGTCGAGCATACTGATGCACATAGAAGTGATACCTACACTTTCTTGCTTATTATGCGCCTCATTTAAGACTACCTCAGTGTTTTCTCTTTTTTTTCCTCCTACGGAGAAACAGTGTACGACACGTTCGGCTCTGCTATTGTAGATCATTACTCGGGAGAACAACCCCGACCATGGTAATCCACCTACTGTTTTGTATCGTTAGAATTTAATCGCCCTCCCACTCGTATGGAACATTCTGACCGAACCTCTTATACACTACGAAATCCTGGACGTATAAAACTCCAACCTAGGAGTAGTACAGCTTAATAGTTTCGCTTTCATCTTTCACTGGTTCACTTCTCATGCTCGTATATCCTCAATTTTTAATAAATTGCGACAAATATTATACTTGGCTTGGAAACCGATCACATGTTTGCTAGTAATACTATATCATGCGACCACACTAAAGGTCCCCGGTAAAAGGCAGCCATTGTTGAGAAAACTATTACAAACCTTCCCTCGCTTTAAATGTCATAAAAGCAAGAACAAATTAGAGATCCTTCTCTCTTTCTTTATACCTCCCATTCACACACACGGGCACACGTTCGTAAAGACGCCAGAGAAGAAACTTGCGCCAGGATTCTTTGACTTTCGCTGCCTTCATTTCCTTTTTTTTTTTAAAGAAGTACAGTGATTATTTGTGACGACGCTATAGACCAATTGTCTCTTCGTAATGAATTCCCATTGTCTTTCCATGAAGAGCCTACGAATACCAACAACACTAAGTCCAAGCGATAGCAGGTTTCACGTGGAGGCTTAAATAATTAATCTAGAGGGCCGCTGAACAGTCATTAATTTCTTAATGCCGTGATTGTCGCGAGTCCTATATAGAGGGAGCATAGCGAGGGCTTTATCTAACATCGCACAAGACTTTGTTTTATTATTCACTTATCTTGAGATTTTGGGGGAGGCAGGATTGTGATTTTCCTTTCCTTAACGTGTTCAATATTTTCGTTCGCTCTTCTCATCCGTGCCTCGTTAACAAATTGGACTCGCTGCAAAAGGACACTGTCGGATTTGTCGCAAGAGGCCATCGATGAGCAAGGAGCAAAAACTGACGTCGATAGCAAAATAGCAAAACGGACTTTTCTGTAGGCCGTTATTCGTTTATTTTTATTTTGTTTATTTATTATTATTATTTTGAGAGCGGAGCTCCTTATGTATATGCCGGCCTTTAGTTCTAATGATTGAACAGAAAATCATAAAGTAAGAGCTCGTGCACTTCTACGAAATGCGATGCATTTGCGCAGCGCGCACTTTTTTCTTCTCTTGTGCTGAAGCACTCAGCCCACTACTGTACATAAAGGCGGGTATGCGGCACAGAAAGAGGGTTTCTGTCAAGCAGCTCTTAACGTGTAGCCACGGCCGCTACATAGAACACGCACGGTGTTCTGTATGTAGCGCTGTGGTCATAGCCGTGCATAGTATAGTATACCAAGAGGGTGGGAAAGGGAAGTGAAAAGGACGGCAAGGAGAAGGGGAAAAGGCTAAGCATGGCGTGGCCTTGTTTACAGAAAGTGAGTATGTGCCAAGCAGCGCTTAGCATAGCATAGCCATGCATAGTATTGTATAGCAAGGTGGCAGTAAAAACAAGTCTTGGGTGAGGAGGAGGGGAAGAAAGAGTGGAGAGGGTAATATAGCATTACATAGCATATCAAGGGAGTTGATGATTGATTTGTGGGGTTTAACGTCCCAAAACCAGTTCTGATTATGAGAGACGCCGTAGTGGAGGTCTCCGGAAATTTCGACCACCTGGGGTTCTTTAACGTGCACTGACATCGCACAGCACACGGGCCTCAACGTTTCGCCTCCATCGAAATGCAGCCGCCGCGGCCGGGATTCGATCCCGCGACCTGCAGTGCCAAACGTAGTGAGGGTGAGGAGGAGGAAATGGAGGAGGTGAAGGACACCAGCTGCGCTGTTTCCTCAGTCTTCGCACCACTAGTGCGAAGCTGGCCAATGTAACGGCTAGTGACGTGGCAAATCACGCGACCTAATTAAGCTTGTAGAAGCCGGAAGAAGCTATGTCGGCCACATGCTTCGCTCTTAGTTCGACCTTGCCCCATTAGTGCAAGCTGCCCACATTTTTTCGTTGCGCACATTTTCTACGCAGCCTGCAGCTTTCGCGTGTTGTATGCAGATAAAGAGCTGATGGACATTCGAGCAACACTCCGGCATACTTGAAGGCACGATCTTGTTGGTATTGCGGTCATAGCCTGTATCCATGACTTAATGCAGCGCGTCGGTTCAGTCAGTGATTCTTTTAAGAGTCTCCATACAAAATTTTAACACACACGCGACTTCCCCACTATAGACCCGTTTCATAAACTGTAAAGCTAGCTTCCCTGCAATGCAACTTGCCCTAATAATGGCGACAGCTGCCTTTATTTAAATGCTGTTAAAATTCAATTTGCACATGCCGCGACCCGTTTTTTGGGGATGTTTGTATCAGAAGGGCTGCGTCGACATTTTACATGCCCTATCGCAAGCAAATTGCGCTTTCACACGTTGTTTGCCAAATGGCCAATGCCGCCATTATAATGTAGGGCAAGCTGCAGTGCAGGAAAGCTAGCTTGCAGTTTATGAAAAGGGTTCTAGTTTATATATATATTTTACTTGCACAATATCATGAAGATGTAGCGGATAAGAAGTAAATCTAAGTTCGTGTTTTGAAAATCATTGCACATGCTAAAGACATTCCAAGTGTATGCTTTGAAAACATTCGATTGATAAAGCCAAATTCAATCATGCTACTAGGCAACTTGCTCACCCTCCGTGATATCTTACCAGGTTAGGCACTGCGCTGCAAAGCTCGAGAACACGGTTTCAATTTCCGGCCACGGCGGCCCGATTTCGACGGGTGCGAAATGGGAAAACACTAATGTTTAGGTGCGCTCTGCCATATACAGGTGGTCAAAATTCTTCCGGAATCCCCTCCTACAGCATGTTTCTTAATGATATTTCGTGTACTTGCACGTAACTCCTCCGAATTTCACTTCTTTGTACTATGTCACTTGCACTATACTTATTAGAAACAAGTTAATGAGCAAACAGACAATGAAGCCAAGGAGGAGGTGAAGGACACCAGCTGCGACATCCGAAGGTCGTGGGTTCGGGTCCCACCGAAGGCAGGTTTGTCTTTTCGTCCATTTTAATTCCTTTCTACTTTCTCCACAATTAAAATACCACAAGTAACTTCCCCTATGCTTTCCTAGGCTTCATTGTCTGTTTGCTCATTAACTTGTTTCTAACAAATAAAGAACGAGCCCTTGACCCCTTCCCTTTCGTTATTGCACTATACTTGCATCGCATACACACGAAGTGTTCAACGTGCAAACCAGACCCAAAGGACGGAAGAGATAAGTGACACACACTTCTCTCTTCCATCCTTTGGGGCTGGTTTGCAAGTTCAACAGTATGTACCAACTGACCTAGATTTCAACATTTCTACGAAGTGTTCGTCCGTCTATCTTACTATAGTAAGATGTAACTTAAGAAACAGCAGTTGGCAACAAGGGCCGACGGTGCGAGGTGGCACCAGCAGAGCGTGGCACGTATGCAAGCTCGCGCTGCGCGTTGCGTCGCCGCATGGAATCGTCGCTCCGCATTTCAGTGCTTGTCCCGTGAAATAGTTACAGCTGGAGGCAGGAATAGCCGGGCTAGTCGGCACACGTAAATAAGGTAGTGGCTTGTTAAACCGTCCAGCTTGGCTCAATGGACTCAAATTTGCTCAGAGGTGCTCAGTGTCCTGAAGTGTGCGCTACTCTAAACGACGTTCTACTTGCGCAGAAAACGTTACTATGATTACCGGGTTGTCATCAAGGAACAGCTGATCTTTGGAGCTTAGCGCGGTCTTGCGCCGTCGTCGCTTGAAAATTATTACTGGGCATATAAAGGCGAAACTGCTACATATACCTAATAAGTTTCGTCCTAATATTCCGCACGCGAGAAGTCGGTGTCCAAAAAGTGAAGATTTCAAAGCTTCAACGACATGAACGGTTCTTCCCCGGCTATATGCAACTTTGTAGAAATCTTCAGCCACGATTTGTAGAACTCCGCCAGAAATAGATGCTAGGTTCGCAGACCTCACGCGCAGTTTTTTCCGAACAGACCATTTTTATCATTCGATACAACTCGCAATATTTCAGGGTTCGCAAAGGACAGGCCTGGTGGTGCGACCTCCTAATTACAACGTCTGGTGCTGTCCTTGATCAATACTTAGGCTGCCTGGCTGCAGAGAGATACTGAGCGGCTTTAATGATATATACTTTCCACACTCAGAAGAAACCAAAGCGTTGGTGAGTAACAAATATCCACCTGCGTGTCCTATTAAGAGGGCTGTACGCAAAGAAAGACATCTTTTTATGACATATCCATTCTTTATTTAAAGCCATGCAGATGCTTCCTGTTCCAGAAAGTGCATCATTATATAGGGCGTCCCAACTATCATGCACTAAATTTTTGAGAAAGCCAGAAGTTCTAGGAATTCTTTCGCAGCTCAATTCATACTTGGAATAGGCATGTGTACTTACAACCACTACTTGTTTTTCATCACCAAGTGTCAGTTAATGTTCCATTTCCTTAATCAACTTCTTAAATCTTGCTTTAATTGCTAACATGTCCGTGAAAAGCAGTAAGCAGCCTCAGATAACCCCGAAATCAAGCATTTAGAGAAAAACAAAATTCCGCGAAATAGGTGTTTTAATGAAATAGACTTGCGCACCGCTGCTCAAGCGCTCCCGAGTGACGTTTTGATAAATACGTGGCTGCGTGCGTTTGTCGCCGCAGCGTACAGGCTTCGCCATGCAAGGAGGTTCAACAAGTTTCATGGCTTAGATGGGAGCGAGATAAGCGGAAGCCTGTTCAGCTGTCATACACCATGCAGTCCATAGAGTTTCCTACTAAAATACTAGAGGGAAAACTGGCGCTAGTGTCTATGGGAGTTTGAAACAAGGTGGTTAAGCCAGCATGGGAATGATGGGTATGACATGGATTTGCCTAGTCTTCGTTCTTCTGGCTTCATACGGCTTTGCGACATCGAAAAAATTGGTCGTTTACGACAAAATATTGCAATAAAACGAAAGATTTTGGAATAACTATGCGCGTGCACAGGTACCAGTTGCTTTTTCGCGATTAGAAAAGTACGGAACGCTCAGAAATTTAGCAATATTGTGCGATATGGCAATGGTGCCTCCTCTGCTTGTGCCCAGATTTAGCAGCGTGCATACAGGTTTAAGTTCCATATGTAGTTGTGTTCGAATTTAAAATAAAGATTTTTGCTCTTGTAAGTGACGTGCTGACATTTTCAAGTATGTAAAAGGTAGATGTGTCTTCTAAATATAACAAACGAGCTTTCGCTCACTTCTTTTAGTACAGGGCAAGTGCTCCACTGTATTTTTACAAACTATATGCACGGGCCAAGCCCCTGCGCGAGGCCGTAGCAGGAGCGCAGTATCGCCCATCGCTTGGTGGTTGGTTTTGTGAAAAAACGTGGTGTTAAATAAACAACCGTGCGTTTAACTCCATTGGAAACTGCGCCTGAGCTTTTATCTGAGCTCACTTCGTGAGCGTCGTCCGCAGGCGCGTCTGCCTATATCGTCCACTGGGCGTCCACTACGCACGATAACTGTGCGCCTGCTTGGCGCGTTCGGTCGGCGTTGAATTAATCAGACAGCGGAATTGAAGTGCCGTAGTACAAGATATACGAACAGCCTTCTGACAAGGGATGTATGTCAGCTGTGAAAGCGACCCTACGGTTACAGATTCCATCGCCTCTGCTACAAAAGAAGAGAAAAAAAACAGGAAAACCGCATCGATAAAGTTCGCGAGACGAAGCGCGAATATTTCTAAAGTTGGGTAAAGTACCGCTGCAAGTAATATGTGTAGCCATCCATCAACAAACACAACAACGAAACACTGCATGGCACCTCATCATTGCAAACCACTTTGGTACATGCGACAGTCTGATGATCTCTAGCAGTAAAGCCAGTAAAGCGTACACTACAGCTGCTGCCTTCGTCGCGTAATGAAAAAGTGTAGTAACGTCACTCGTGTCACGGAAGTTAAAAAACAGGAATAAACAAATCCACCAAAACGTTTGAAGCCGCAGGCACGAAGACTAGACAAATCCATGTCATACCCATCATTCCCATGGCAGCTCCACGATCGCAGCGCCAGTTTTCCCTCTAGTATTTTAGTAGGAAACTCTATGATGCAGTCATGTAGCTGTGAAGTATCGCTTGGTATAGCGATAAGGTAGCGGTGCGGATTTATTTCGCATTCCACGTATACTTCGAGGGTTTTTGTCTTTGCAGAAAGAAAGAAAGAAAGAAAGAAAGAAAGAAAGAAAGAAAGAAAGAAAGAAAGAAAGAAAGAAAGAGAACTTTATTCATTTCCTGAGGAACGCTACCGCTCAAGGCGGTAGAGAGGCATGCCGCTCCCACGTCAAGACGGGTAGGCCGAGCCTCACCGCCACGCGTTGCGGGCCCTCTGGACAGCCCTGAGTTGATGGACAAGGTCTGAGCTCCTGAACATGGAGCTCGATCCCTCTTCGGTCGTACGTGTAATGAGGGCACTGCCAGAGCATGTGGGCTAATGTACAAGTGGCGCCTCCATCTGGACATGTTGGATCAAATCTGTCGAGGAACTGGCCATGGGAACGAAGACTAGGGTATGACCTCCTATGAAGCATGCGGAGGTATGCCTGTGCTCTATAGAGTTTCTCGTGAGCAAGGGGGAATACTCTCCTGCCTAATCGATAATGTGTGGTGATCTCATTAAAAGTGAGCAGAACGTCCCTAAAGACCGCTAGATCGGAGTCCGGAGATCCCCCCGACTGTCCAGCGCGGTAACGTCGCGCCCTCAGGCTTGGGGAATCTCGTTCAGGTTAACCATTAAAAGAAAAAAAATGTGACAAAGTTCAGCACGAAGCAAATTATTTCCGGGTTATCTGAGGCGATCTCTAACTTTATAATTGAAATGTAAGCGAGGAACCCTTAGCATGGCGCCACTCAAGTGGCGGCGGCGGCCTACTAAGGGCTCCTCAAATAAGAAACTTCGTTTCTTATTTGAGAAATAATCGAATAAGAATTCGAATAAGAAATAAGAAATAGCTTTCTCGTTAGCTCAATTGGCAGAGCGCTAGCGCCCCGGACAGGCGTTGGTCCCGGGTTCGAACCCCTGACCAGGACGAATTTTTCGGCAACTAGGAAGCTTTCATTTCTGAGAAATCCGTATGGATTTCCTTGTAGCCTTGTGCTACAAACAAGTGGACGTTATTTTTCTCTTTCATAAAGAAAGAGAAAGAACGGAAGAGAGAGAGAGAGAAACACCTGCCACACCTGCACCTCATCTCGCCTCGCTTATGTATAGATACTGCTTTACGTGACCAACTAGTCGCGTGATCGAAACCACGCAAAGTCATGTAACGGCTAGTCACGTAACGTATTCCCGCGTAAAATCACGTAACAACTAGTTTCGGGACGTGGTCCCCATCGGAATGAGCTAGGCCGAACACTAGCTCCGCTATCGCTTCCAGCCTTGTACCACTAGCTGCGCTAACGTTTTAATAAAGATTATACTGTCACTACAAAAAGTAGTGAGCATGCAAATGCATAAATGACCTACCATAGCACAACCATGTTCGTCGACTCGTTATGCGTTGTCATTGGATGCTGGAAAACTTAGGTCCTCTTTTTACTGTCCAACTTTAAACGTTACGAATATCAACGCGCGCGGGACAAGTGAAGATTTGAGCACGCCCTTTACAGGCACATTATTTTACTTTGCTGTCTTTGGGTTCGGACCCCCTATCATAGGGGCTTCGTTTCTTTGATTTTGGTTTGGTTAAGGAATGGATGCCAATTTCTGCAGCCCGTGTCGGGAGCACAGCTAAGCGCCCGCGGGGAAAGGAACTGAAAGAGATAGGAGAGAAAAGCCCTAGTGGAGGGCTCCGGAAATTTTTACCACCTGGGGTTCTTTAAAGTGCGACAATGCCCAGTACACGAGCCTATGGAATTTTCGCCTCCATCGAAAATGCTACCGCCGCGGCCGGGATCAAACCCGCGTATTTTGGGTGGTAGCCGAGCACCATAACCACTACACCACCGCGGCGGCCTTCGTTTCTTTCAGTGCATGAAGCTGCGCTAAATGCGCGTGTGTTGGGCAAGGGCAGCGCGAGCTGCGCGACCGGCGCGTGAACCTGTCGATCCATCTCAGAAGGGAGGAAGCGCAGCGTGCCAGCAAAGGGCACAGGGGGGATAGCCTTCGGCACCGCAAGACACGTCCAAGAACCGCTCAAGTACGTCGTAAGTTCATCACTGAGCCGGTTGACTGCGCAGAACATGTCATTCCGCTGTGCACGCAGTACAAGCCAGGCCGTCTTTGCAGTCGCCCCGGCTGCACCTATCTCGGACACGTCTTAAAGAAGCGATGGCAGCCGCCGACGTTGAAGGTTCTTCCTCTTCATCGTCGGAAGAGGTGAGCGTGAAAATTGGGGGAAACAGTGTACAAACTTGGCGAATTCTAGCTTTTCCCATTGTTGCCAACGCGTGCAACATAAGGGTATAACTTCAACCTTTTTTCTGTTCCGACGCGTGTGAGCGCTCGCGCAACTGCGGGTCGCGCTGCCCTTCTTTATCATGCCCGGTGAGACGACGACGCCAATGACGATTATGATCATCTTTATTGCTATACTGATGTCTAGCAGTGACGTCACGGAAGCATCGTCCCATCTTGCATGTACCATAGCTGACATGAGTCTATAGAGCTAAAATAACCGCAGTTTCCTTAGTTCATGCTCGCGCTCTGTATGTTCGCGTATAGGTGAAACTCTTCGGTCAGTATACCTTCTTTTTCACCTTTGTTAGTTCTGTAAAGGCCAGCTGTATCCCAGCTGGTTCTGGGACATAAAACTCGAGCAATCAATCATCATCAAATCAGTCAGCAGGGGTTTATTCAGAATTTCGATTTTCTGGGAGGGGGGTTAGTATACCACAACGTGGGATTGATTGACTTCTGGGGTTTAAAGTCCCAAAACCACGATATGATTATGAGAGACGCCGTAGTGGAGGGCTCCGGAAGTTTCGACCACCTGGGGTTCTTCAACGTGCACTAGCTGACATCTCACACTGCACGCGCCTGAACATTTCTCCTCCATCGAAATGCAGCCGCCGCGACCGGGATTCGATCCCGCGACCCTCGTGTCAGCGGCCGAGTACCATAGCCACTAGACCACCGTGGCGGGGCCACAGCGTGGGAGGGTGCGGATACCAGGACATTCGTTGGTATGTTCCCTAGAATGTACAGTGCATTCTAAGATCACAGCGGGGGTTGGTCTAGCTATTATAACGTGTGTGCGTGCGTGCGTGCGCGCGCGCGCGCGCGCGCGCGCGCGTGTGTGTGTGTGTGTGTGTGTGTGTGTGTGTGGTGTGTGTGTGTGTGTGTGTGTGTGTGTGTGTGTTATAGGACGGGGGGAGTGGGTGGAGGGATTAGAGGCGTGTTGGAGAAGTGTGTATGAATCTACTAGAGTCAGTCAACATTGACACCTAATATAAGACATATTAGGTGTCAATGTCCACAGAACGCGGTAGCGCAGGCACATGACCACGAGGCGCAGATATAACTCACTGGGCACCGCACCGTCGTAACATAGTGCATGGAAGTCATTACGCTAAGCGAATGAACGAGATTCTACGCAGCTTTGGAAAAGGAGTGTGATCGTAAGACTTACTCGCAAAATTTCGCATCGAATGAGCAACGAAGGGCGATGGATTGAGCTAGTTGGTATTTTACGCTTTTCTCATCTACGTATGAATAAGCAACATTTTAATTGAACGCAAGTCTTACATGTATGGCGCTGTGTATATACATGAAGTTCTTGCTGACAAAAAAAAAAGGAGAAAAAGAAAAGAAGGAAATTCGCTGACAGTGAAGTCACCGGCACATTCAAATTTCATCTCTGCATAGTTGTTCGCTTTCCCTCCTAGTTGCTCTTGTATAAATACGGAATAAAATTTCGTTAATTCAAGCGGTTTGTTTCGAACGTTAACTGCAGCACGCACTATCATACTCGTCAAGCATGCATGACTTACACTATTTTCTTGTCTTGCCCCGCCACGGTGATCAAGTGACTATGGCAGGCACTCGACTGCTGATCCGAAGGTCGCGGGATCGACTCCCGGCCGCGGCGGCTGCATTTCTATGGAGGCGAAAAGTTGAGGCCCGTGTACTGTGTAATGTCAGTGCACAATAAAGAACCTCAGGTGGTCGAAATTTCCGGAGCCCTCCACTACGGCGTCCCTCATATTCTTACCGTGGTTTTGGGATGTAACACCCCACAGATCATTGTTTTCTCGTCAACAAAGCACATTGCACTATGAACGCATGGATGACGCTCTTCAGTCAGTGGACCTGCATTTTAGGGGCGAAGCTCCTTATGGCATCACCTGGGCGGTTCTCGGTTGTCGATGCATCCTGCGTAGCCAGTAGCGTCTCCCTTAGCATACAATAGCATACAATAGATGGCGCTGTCCAATACAATAGATGCAAACTGCAGTTGGGTGACGATACACTAGATGGCGCTGTACGCATTCTGTGTCGTCATCTCCATTTCTCGTCTCGTTTCCGAGAGGGCGCTGTCCCATAGACATGCGTACAATATGGCGGTTGGGTGAAGGTACGCTAGATGGCGTTGGCGGTGCAGCTGCTCTCCGATTGGCTGCTGCGCGGGCTGCGCTCCTCTCATTCTCCTGGATCGTCGCCGTACGTGTCGGATCGCGCTTGGTGGACCATGGTCCATGGACGATGAGAAAAAAAAAATGCCGAACGTTGTGTCCGAAGCGCGGAATCGAACCAGGGAACCCTCGCTTCCGAACGCGCGGCGCTAGCGACTGCGCCACGAAGCGCACATGGACACATGCACCACGATGACAGTAAATACCCAACATTAACGAAAGACTGCGCGTTTCTAACGCGTTTGTGCTAGCGTGTTACGGCCCGTGTAAGAAGCTGGTGTAAGACGCTGTGCCCTCTCCGCCTTATACTCTCTCAGCAGTCATGTGATGGCGTCGGCAAACGCGGTGCGCATTCCGGCCTGTGTAAGGGGCGGCGTAAGACGTCTTTACATGATGATCGACTGGGCGAATTACACGGAAGGTTCACGGTTTACCGATGATTCCCTCCGGAGCTTCGCCCACTCATCATCATTCACCCCGTGGATATGCTGTGATTTTTTTTCAACTGTAGTGAAGAAGAGTGGCGATGCGGTTGTTGCGCAGGCCACTCTTCTTCACTACAATCACCCTCCACTGAAAAAGGCGCCATCCTGGCGTGTTAAAGGTCCCATGACACCAAAATTTCAAACGCGAGATGCTTGCGTTAATTGGTTTTCCTGCATACGAAGGCAATCTTGACCAAGTATTAGCGGCGAACGTCGCCTCTAAGTAATTTTAATATGGTTTCAAAGTAAGCGGGAATGCTCATCCGAGCTTGCAGCACCTCGCGACATCGCCACTAGTGTGACGTAGTTTGTGGGCCATCTGTGACGTTTCACTTTTGTAAGTTGATATCGTGACGTCACAGAGAGACACGGGCGCGCCGCGCTATGGCCTCCGAGCGTAGCCTCCAAGATCGGCTCTCGCAGCCGATCGCGGAGGCCACGCCAAAAGCCGCATTTTTCTGCTCCCTCTCCGTGTTGGTCGCTCAAGCGTACATTGTACACACGCTATGAGGCAAAGCGAGTGTGGCGAGCTGGTCTGGCGCTCGCGCTCTCCGCAACGTCACCGAATCTTGAGCTCAAGTGATCAGTGCATGCGCTCACTTCCGACAGCCGCCGCGCTAGCCCCGCGGCGCTAGTTTCTTGCAGTTTTTGGCGCGCGTTTCGAAGCTTCATTAAAACTGAACAAAATTAACGATGCTGTGACTAATTATACTTCGCGCTGGAGAATTTGCCACTCCATGCCGTGATTACAAGACACTGTTCTACTCATTAGAACATGAAAGTCTCCAACAAAAAAATAGCTGTCATGGGCCCTTTAAGGCGAAGACACAACGATGGGGCACTACACAACCTTTGTTAGTTTTGTAAAGGCCAGCACCATGCATAATTGGGCTATTTCTTTTGAGTGCACTTTCAGACGAACGTAGCCAAACCGAGGATAATTTATCAACGTCAGAATTAAACCGTGTCATATTTAAAAAGAGCGCATGCAAACATGTCACACATGTTACTAACGCCGTTAACTGCCTCCTTTCTCCAAGAGCGCTTAGCACTCCGGAACTTTAATGAGACAGTTTGTATCATCTCCTGCTTTCGTCATAATGGACACGAGACACAAGGTGGAACTTCTATGGTGCCTAGAAAAACGCGCTTTGTTGCGTAATTTTCTCCTAACACTCCCATCGAGCATTGTGTGCAATTCGAAAACTTCCCGTTTTATCTAAGCGCTACGCTTCATAGCATATTGTTTGTTAGGTATAACAAAACTAACAAAAGCGGATCGTCTGCTATTTGTTTTCGTTTTTCCTTTTTAAGCAGTCATACAACGAGTTGGCTGAAGCTTCCATAATTCCACGGAGTATAACGTTCGTTACTGGAACAACGTAAAACGGATGGCTACATATTTGCTCCCGCAGCCACAACCGTTTCATCCAGCTAATCTTTGTTCTTGAGCCTCAGTACCCCGACACGCTTTTGCTGTGTGCCCCTTCCGAGAGCACCCAAAACATAAGGCGTTATTGAGACGGCAACGCTTGGACTAGTAGTCGTGTCCTATATACCTTGCGATGTTCAGAGGAAATATTTTTGAGCACGCGTTCCCACAACACGGAAGCTGCTTAGGTGTATACTAACTCAGGCTGTGTCTTTGCGCAGGCTGTGGTTAATGATGTGTTCCTCGTGGGGACCTCCGCAGCTTACGGTCGCTGTCACTGCGGCGACGAAGAAGCGATTCGACATGTTTGGAGCCACAGTATATATATATATATATATATATATATATATATATATATATATATATATATATATATATATATATAGTACATTAGAAACGAATTGCGCACTTGCGAAAATCGCACGTTTATTGTTCAACGTTTCGGCCGTGGCACGGCCTTCGTCAGCCTTTTGCACAGCCTTTTGATGTGATGTTAATTTGTTAATTCCGCTCGGTGCTTCCGACAGATGGCCGGCATATATATATATATATATATATATATATATATATACACTCTGCATGTCCACAGTGTACACATTGTACATGCACGGCGGACTTGCCATCGTGCAGTATAGTGTGGGCCTGCCAAACGGCTTTCCACAGTCAGGAGCACAACAAGGCGGTGGCACAACGGTCACATACCCGTCCTGCAACTGCTATGTGCGTGAGATATCGAGCGTAAGAAACACATTAGACTGCGCACCGCCTGACTGACTTCCACTTCGTGTCAGTTACATTGAAGCAGATTCTAGTTCACTATGTCGCGGGAGTGCCGCCTCCGAACAAAATCCCTGGCTGTCGGCGACCGTGCTCAACAAGTTGACGACCGGCCATCTGTCGGAAGCACCGAGAGGAATTAACATCACATCAAAAGGCTGTGCAAGCGCTTTTTGTGATGATCCACCGTTCTCTACTTCTCTCTCGCTCTCTCGCGCTCCCATTTTACTGTCTCCTTTACAAGTATTTTGGTCACTGGTGTCACATGGGTACTGAACAATCTTTACACCCACGGGCGGCAACCATTTTCTCACTTCCTCGTCTGCTTCAATTAAATACGCGAGTACTAGCGCAAACAGACGACCAGAAGAAGACACGTACACACATGCGTTGACTAACAACTCGTCACAGTTCTTAGTCAGCGCTTGGGTGTACGCGTCTCCTTTCTTGTGGGCGTCTACTTGTGCTGCTACTCACATATTTCAAGGTGAAATAACTCTCCCAAAAATAAGCGTACTGGCGTACTTCAGTTAACTTTTTCTCTCTTCTCTAAATCGGCATGCGTCTGTCGTTACGTATCTTGATTACATGTTTGTCTTTACATATGCGAGACATTGGTGTACGTGCTTGAGGAGGGCAATGACGCACGATCATTGAAGTTATGTGTTCCCTTCAAGAACGGGCCTTCACACTGCCCCACGGACAACGATACTGCTCGTACATTTCGATAGCCTCACTTTGCCCCTGATGACTATGCTAACTCCGGCGTCTTGAAGTGGGGCTCTATTGTGTGCTCGCAAGACCTTTCTAAGAACGCCGGCGTACTTAGGTGCGCTTTAAAGAATCCCAAATGCGTGGTCAAAATTTGTCCTGAGCACTCCACTACGATGCGCTTTATAATCATACCGTGGTTTCGGCGCGTATTAAACGAACGCGCACCTCAATAATCCCTCTGCGTATACAGGCTAACGGTGTATTTAATTGTTGACTCAAAATCGCGGCATATGAGGCAATATGCTACTGAAAACTTTTACCCGTTCTCTATGGGCTTCCGTTTTTTTTTTCTACTTTACGTGCAGCTTTTAGTACCATGGAACTGCTCATATATTCAAGATATTTTGAAATTCTAGAGTTCTGAATTCCACAGCCAAGATATCCATTAAGAGGGGCGCCGTAGACTCCTCAGTAATTTCTACCACCAGGGAACTAGAGTTCCTGAATCGAAGCACAGAGGGGTTCTTGCATTTCGCCTCTCTTCAAATGCGGCTGCCATGTCCAGGCATCGAACCCGCTTTTTGAGCTCAACAATGCAACACCTTATCCTCTAAGCCAGCGCAGCAGCTCTTGTAAAACGTCATTATCTTGCTAAATCCCAGGACGTCGACCTACAGAACTGCATGGGACGTATGTATCCAGGAGGCCGCCCTTCTGGGTGGTATTCTTTATTTAGGTTAAAGGGGTCGTGAAAAGAATGTGGAACTACTCAGTCGTTATTTTCAATGCTTCAATGTACATTCGACATGCCGATTCCGAAATATTTCGGCTCAATATTCATTTTAATAACGCCCGTTCCAAATCCTAGATTTCATGTGCTCCCTAAAAGGCCATATGCGACAGCACAGGCCGGCATAAGCACTATTCAGCTGGCGTCACTTTAACACGTTTGAAAACGTAAAACGTATCACTAACTTGCGTTTGCTCTAAAAGTACAGATTTATATCAAACCTAGAAAGTTGTACCCCGTGCAGTGCCGCCGTACGGCAGCGCGGTTTGTTTTGCCATGGCCTCTGAATCTCGGAGGCCGTGGTGGCGACCAACTATATGACGTCAACTGAAGAGTCGAAGAGAGCGCGCATGGCGAAGTCGGAACCGCGTTTTTATCGCTGTAAATCGGCGCAGACTGTGCAACGAAGCGATATACATCATAGTTTGGAGGATTCCGTTTACACTGTACGTAAGAAAGCTTTAGAAAACGTTTCACAACCTCTAAATTGAAGTTGCAAGTTTTTTTTTTTTTTCTCAGCACCCTCTTCGTTTAGTTGGAATGTTAAAGGCCTATTGAGACTTTCAAGATGTTTTCCAAACGTTCCGACACGTACGAAACACATAAAAGCCACTGATAGAAACCCATAGAAACCCAAGGTGCCCAAAGCCCCCATGTGCCCAATGCCCCAAGGCGGCGCTACATACGCCTCTGTTGCGATGTGCGTACACGCGCCGTTTGTCCACTCGCGCTCGTCATGGCGGCCGTAGACATGGAGGGTGCGCAAGGTGAAGTGCTGCAGAATATCTGTGGTTCAGCGGGATGCAACAGTTCTGCCAAGCTCCAGTGTCCAACATGCATAAAGCTAGGAATCAAGGGCTCGTATTTCTGCTCACAGGTGAGATCTCCGGTCGCTGCTAGCTAGTGCAACGAGCGCTCTCCGGCACATGTGCATAGTCGCGCGACCGTTTTTTTTTCTGCCCATTCATGGAGACCGCTGCCAGTCGCACCGTATTTAGACTGCACATGATCTGCTTATTCCTTCCGAAGCCGCCGTGCGTGCGAGGACCGCTTCGACGCTCGTCCCCGCCAATGATTAGTTTTCCCTTGTTTTCTTGTTTTAAATATGTACCCCTGGCACGGAAATATTGCGTTTTCCGGCAGCCTCCGCGGCGAAAACATCCTTGATCCCCGGAAAATTGCCGCATTTCATTCATATGGCAGTACTCTTCTTTGTCAACTTGTATAAAGTTTCTGGTACTTTCACTTCGATAAGTGCGGTGATAATTCCTAAACCCCACCGCGACAGCCTTGTTTTTGGGAAGTGTACCACCGCCGTGCTTTTATCTTATGCAATTATGTTCCACCTTAGGACTGCTTCAAAGGAAACTGGGATTCCCACAAGCAAGTGCACCGGGTCGTCAGTGAGTAGAACATGTGTAAATTGCGGCGGTCAAACGTTACTGCTTTGTGGTCGAGTTGCTCCAAGGAACTGACTTTGGTTTTTTTTTCTCTCTGACCTTTCCAGAAAATGCCAAGGCTGCTGCCAGTGCCATGTACAATCCATGGCCGAGCTTTTCGTTCACCGGGAAATTGAGGCCTTATCCTCTTGTAAGGACACTCCCTCCCCCTTTTCCTTTTATTCGGCGTGAAGCTCTGAGCACAGACGATTGCTGTCGTGTGGCGTATTGTTCGAGCCGAAGGTTGCAGTGTTTAACGACGGCTGGCTAGTAAACTAGGGGCGGTATTTTGCTTTTATATATATAGATAGGGAAACGGTATCACTGTTTAAACATGGACGAAGAATCGGGGCCAGTGTGGCAGCTTTCCCTCATTTTTCGTCTCTGATGGCAGCTAGTTGCTTTGTGAAAGCAGTGTGGAATCATCTTCTTGACTTTCGAAACATATAATCTACAAGTGTAAGATGAATATTTTGCTCGATGTGTTATTAAAGGGTCTGCTTGGAAATGCCTTTATCTTATCTGAAAATGCAGCAAATTTTCTTTCAGGGGGCACGTACTTCACTGGAATTGCTGTGTTTTCACTGAGGTTTAAATGCCACATTAGGTGAATACAGAATGAAAAACAAGCCACTGCTTTCTCTTGTAGGTGTTCTGCACGCCGCTTTCTCAGTGTTTGTCCATTCCTGTGGTCAGACATAGATGCACACCTTCTTGTAGTGCATTGGTAGAGCTTCAGAAACCAGCCATATTTGTTTTGCAATACTGTCAGGTGCTCCAGCTACCACCTTTCGATGCATGTCAATGTTGAATGCACAGGAGGGTTTCATGATGCCTCATGGATGGCTGTAATGGTGTCTTGTTCAGAGCTTCAGTACACTGTTCTAGCACTGTACTTAATCCCAGTCATGTATTAGTAGAATGTGTTCTTTTTTGTCGTTTGTCCAGTCGCAAGCACAGGACATAAGAAAAATGAGGCAGTGAACCTTGTCTCAGTGTGGTGCACAATAGGATAGTGTCCAAGACATGGCGTCTGACGTGTTTCTTGCACCCGCAGTTGCTTCTCACATATGGTGCTAGCAAAAGCATCCCATTCAAGATCTGTTTGTTACCCATGGAGAGTTATTGGTGGGGCATAGATTTGGGCAACACCTGTCGTGTGCCTGGGAACAACCTTCTTACACCAAAAATATTGTGTTATGTGTATTGTCTAATACATCTTTATTTTTGTCTTTTACTCAATTACTAAACTCCTGAGCACCATTTAGCTCCCTGTTCTACTATTTTACATTAATGGGGATTTTCACTGTGTACTTTGCGAGGCATAATGCATTGCTACCACTTAGAGCACTGCATGCCATCCATGGCACTTCAGTGGCAGGCAGTCAGCAGCTGCATCGCATCAAGTGCTCCGTAAAGAATTTGGCAAGGCCATGTTTGAACAAACAGTGATTGAAGTGAAGGTGTTCATGTTCCATTTATGTGAGGACTTCTGAATAGTGAGTAAATATTTTTAGCTAGCCAGGTCATGTTGACATAGACCAGGCATTGTTTTTTGCTATTGATAGGGTAAAAAAGAAAAATGCCTGGGGGCAATTTTTGCCATACCACAAAGCTTAACTTGTCCCCTCTGCAGGCCATGTTGTGTGCGAATTCAGTGATGCCTAAAGCATGCATGCTGTGCAGCAGGCTTAATAATACACTGTCGATATGGTCTTCTGTGCAGTCTCCAAAGCGCGAGGTTCCTGAGCACATCATGCGCCCTGACTACGCAGACCACCCAGATGGTCAGTATTGCATTTGCATGCGGAACAGAAAGTTCTACCTTGTGGTACTTGCTTTATCATGCAGAGTAGCAGCATGTGACAGCAAAGCTGCTCATTTATTCTAGTCAAACGCATTTGACTGAATTCATGTGTATTGAAATTCTCTTTACTAGTGGCGTGCAGATGTTCAAAATTTCAAATATTCATTCAGGAGGCGCTCTAGCACAAAAATTTGGCCAGGTTGGTGATGCATAATGAACGTCATTGTAAGCTAAGACAGCACCTACAAGACAAGAGATGTCTCTCTTTGTAGTTACTGTCTGCTTATGTTGTGGTTCATCACCTTTACTATTTGAAATAATTGACCACCCCCCTCCGAAAAAAAGAAAAAGATTGCACACATTTTTTTATTGTTTCTTGGGGGCAAAGCATCATAGAGAGCTCCAAATGATTGCCATAAAAGTCTTCAAATGTCGGCAGTCATACTGGTACTCATAATTAGACGGCATGTGCACGTATGTATAATTATGGGCCAAAATGCACTATGTACTCCGAGAGCTTGTGATCCTTTCCCACTCTTGGTACGCTTCACCACACGGCATTAACATACTGCAGCAAAGTTTACTTTGATGCGCTAAATCAATCAGTATAGACCCTTTTCATAATTCGCAAGTGTGCTTCTCTCCACTGCACACTTGCCCAAGTAATGGCGACAGCTCTTTTGGTTGAAAGGCTGTCAAAATTTTGAGTTGCACATGCTGAGGCTTGTTTTTTTTGCATGTTTGTATTGGAAGTGCTGAGTCAACATTTCACATGCCCAATCACAAGCATACTGTGCTTGTACACGCTGTTTGCAGGATTGCCTATGCCGCCATTAGTTGGGCAAACTGCATTGCTGGAAAGCTATGTTTACGATTATGAATAGGGTCTATAATCTTGTGAAACATACGAAGATTGGGAAGGGGCCACAAGCTGTCACAGACTGCAGTGCGCCAGTGGCAACAATGCATCAGTACTAGTGTGTTTACTGAGCAGCTGTCTTCGGTGCCTGGCGGAATTGTGACATGCACAAGAGTGTCACTGCTCCCCAGACATATCAAGCAGCTATTGTTTGTCTGTGGAAATATTAACTGCTGACGTGGTATTGTCAAGCAAAAGTGTTGTACGATGCGTCACTTTCATGTGCAGTACTCGTGTAATGAGACACGACTTATAAACATTGAATTGCAACACCTAAAATGTGGCACCGTTCATTATGACTTCGTCATGTTGCTACGAATATGACCCCTGAAAGTGATGTTGATTCTGGGGCATGTGTATGAGGCAATATTACATCAGTAGGACACTGACTTTTTCTAGGACAGTAAATCCTGTAATTGATTTTGTCAAGTTTGTGTTATATTTGCCAAACACTTTAAAGAAATACTCTCCAGTTTCAGCAGAGATTGAAAGGCTAGAAAAGCAGCAGTAGCTGACCTTTGGATCCAAAGGTCAGCTACTGCTGCTTTTAGATAAACCTACACTGAGGAATTCAGTTTGTAGTGTTCTGTGCGTTAAATAAACATGATTTAAGTCTTGAAAAATTACCCAAAGATTACAGAGAGCATATTTATGGCTTTACTGCAGATACTTTCCCATGTTTCACAAGTTGTAATAAATCTTTTTTATGTGCAACCATGGTTAAGGCATAAGAAAAGCAGTGTTGTATACAGTAGTCAATTTATTCGTAAGCAGAACGAAGCGTAAGTAAAAAGATCTCCAAAATGGTGGAAATAGAAACAGCTTGATTTGTCTTATCTTCTTAGGCATCCCGTTGAGTGAACAAGCTGCTAAGCATTCATCGGTTATTAAAATCTTGGATGAAGAGGAGATTGAAGGTGTTCGTCTGGCTTCTAAGGCAAGTACTGTATGTAAAATAGTCATGCACACGATTCCTGTAGTGACGGCATGTTGTACACACATGAGCAGGCCAACATCAGCATTCGCTTTGTTAAATAGCGCATGTAGCTGACTATTTTTCCATTATTAAGTTGATACATAAGACACTCTAACATGAAGGGACGTCAAATTGAATTTCGCTTAGGGCTTGTCGTTAACTTGCATTGTATAAACCAATAATGCACCTTCAGTGTCCACAGCAGTAATCTGAACTTATGCTCTGGAAGAGAGATGATGATAGCTGGAGAATACATTATCTGAGATGGGGTGAACAGCTCCGTTCAATAAGCCTTTAACGTAAACACAGTTTAGTCATGTGCATAGTTTGTTGACACTTTCATGTTTCTATCAGCTGCACTAAAATTTAATACGACTGGTTTTCTATTTAGTGTATACTTTGCTGCCTGTGAGGCTTAAAAAATAGTGTGTGAAATTAAGTAAATTGTGTCATTTGCCCTCTTCACCTTCATGTGAAACTCAGCCTGTGTACTTTTCAATAAGTGTCCTGTAGTATATAGTAGATGGGATATACTATATAATCCATGCACTTGAACACTGCACTGGGAAGTGAATTCCAAATCATTTGACAAAGCAACAGTGTGGAGGGGTGTGCATGTAAGCATTTAATGTGCTCAAATAACTTGCAAGCTGGTGCCTTGTTGTGCCATAACAGCACCATATTTGTCGTTTCATATGTTAGGAAAGCCTTGCTCAAGGTACATGACTTGCTGTGTGCTTAGTGTGCAAATTTCTTTCTGACCAGCGGACTGATGTTTGTGTTGTCGCAGCCGGTGGGGATTTTTATAGCGCCAATAATGGGCGTTATGCAAGTTGACTTTACCATTTCGACAGAATTGTGCTTCGTCTGTCCACAGCACATTGTTCAGAAATTCGGGGTTTTCATCGCACTGTATTAGGCACTAGTTGCTGAAGTCCAGACACTGCTGGTGGTCATTCTCTGACAATTCTTGATGTAATGAAACATGGTACGGATGATACTTCTACTTCGAAAGTGTCCTCCAAACTTTCAACGAAGTTGCACCAGTTGCCTGAGCCATCTGCTGGATGCTGGCTTCAGGATTTAGTGAAACGAAGGTGAGCAGATCAATGTCAGTCTCCATTCACTGCAACATCATTATCCTTTCTGCCGCAACACACGTGTGCAGATCCGGTGAAACAGAAAGCTTGAATGTTCTTTGAAATACCTTGTGCAATGGAATGGGACTGTCTGGACGCCAAGTACAATACATGCTTGTCGCGAACTGCACATCGCCTTGGGCTTCTACATAAGCGATCACCATGTTGACCTATTCAGGTGTAAAATACATGCCACGCATGGCAGTTGCCATCCTCGAAATCAAAAAGGCAAAGACACCAGTCAGCAACTGCAGCGGTGTTCGTCTGCATCCGTCAGTTTACTTACATCATGCATTTCCCAAAGGCAAGCAAGTGCAGCTCGCTCACCCACGAAACGAAGTATCTAGATCAATGGTTGATAATGGGGCTCGCTTATCCTCCCCCCCCCCCCCCCCCCCCCCCATGTGAGGTAAACAGTGTCGTCACTGAGGGCGTTTCCGTAGTGAATGGCAGATACGCTCTTTGGTGCGTAGGTTTCGTTTTCGCCAGCTAAATTAGCCAGTGGCCACCTTTCAGAAATTTCAAAGCGGCTATGGACTATTCTTGGGAAAGACTTCAATTTGCCCATTTGACTCGACCGCCTGTTTTTGTTGGTTAGCAAGTTAATTGTTTTAATTTCTATAATTACTGTCGTAATTAATGCTTGTATGCATCATAAAATGCCCTCTCCCACAGTAAAGGTAACGCTGCAGGTAGCACACAGATACCTCCTTTCTATAATTTTTAAAAAGTACTGGGCACATTTCTTGAAGCACCCTGTATATGGCTAATACCGGCATTTTTATAAGTGGGTTGGACTGTATACAGTTCTAAGTGCGTCCCACTCGCTTCTATTGTAATATTAAAATGGAATGGAAGGTGCAAAAGAATGTGTGTGTGTGTGTGTGGGTGGGTTACACTGACATCAATGCTTTTGCCCCTCTCTCTCTTTTTTTGCAGACGTGGAATAAATAGGCGTTTTATGCTGTCACATAATCTTCGAGCAAGCTTGAAAGGATACTAAACAGAACTAATTTAAAGTGAGGATATTGTTAGAACTGCGCTATAAGAACACAATTATTCTGTGTGCATTGTTTATGTCATGTAGTTTTAACAGATGGCTGTATTATTTGGAAGTTCACAAGCACAGGCCAATGGCGCACCAGCCCACATGGGGCTGGGTGCCAGCAGGCTTGGCGTCACGTCTGTCCAAGAAAGTACGCACAGACCCGAGGACAGCGTCATGCAGACAATTCCGTTTTAAGAACATGTCGAAGCTCTGCAGCAAGGCAAGGGCTCGTTGAAGTGTTCCAATTAAAGTCTCAAATGCGAGGTGCCCTTTTGGGTTGTGAGGTTGTGCAGTGCCATCGGATCTCTCGTAAAGGTATGAGACGAAGTGTTTTGAACGACTGTGGCCGCACACTTGTGCCTAGCTGAGGCTAGGTATTGTTCCACATTGTGGAAGGTGAAAGCGTCTTGTGAACAGCATTCCAAAGTTGCAGAGCTTATGTGGGCACGAGGCTGTAAAATACGTGCCATGCATGGCAGTTGCCATCCTCGAAATCAAAAAGGCAGACACCAGTCAGCAACGGCAGCGGTGTTCGTCTGCTTCCGTCAGTTTACCTACATCATGCATTTCCCAAAGGCAAGCAAGTGCAGCTCTGCTCACCCACGAAACAAAGTATCTAGATCAATGGTTGATAACGGGGCTCGCTTACAGCTCAAAGCAACCGTGCATTATTCATTGACATGGTGCTTGGTGCCCATGGACATTGTCAGCCATCACCCCCAGTGTGCACAAGACATGGGTGATGGCTGACAGTGTCCATGGGAATGACTCTAGCACAGTGGTATTTATCTATGAATGTTCGAGCTTGTCGGTATGATCTTTTTAAAAACAGTTAGTTTAGTGCAACTACTGTTAGCACCACTGTCTCTATCCTCCTTCATGTATACTTGTGTTAAACAAGCAGTGTAAAAAAAATAATATTGGGGAAAAGTAAATTTATTATTCTCCAGCAATATCTGCTTCAAAACACTGTTGTGTTTGTCACTTTTAGCACTTTAGCTTTTATTTGGATAGATATCTTGGCAGCAAAACCTTTATTCAATATCCAGCTGGAGTGGGGTTCCAGTTATATAGGAAATGGCTACACTTTGTTGCAAAAATGTTGAAGCCAGTAGACCTCCTGGCCTTTACTTTTTTGCAGTAAAGTGTGCAGTGGGGTCCATGCTTAAAAGGAACACCATAGTAGTATGTTTCAGGAATGACTACTACTAATATACTCAGGTTTTATGCAGACACTGCAGTGTGTGATGGTGATCTTGCATTCTCGTATGCACTTGATGGTACATTCAAGTTATGTAGTTGGCATGCTAACCATGTGTCCCTTTAACAGCTGACCATATTTTATGGCACCATGGGCAGCGCCATGACAACGTTGCTGCTGTTCCTACTGCTTAGACTTATGCTTTCGCATGCTTCTGTGAGCGTCGCGGTCAGTTTTATGAAGCTGCCATTAAAGGTGCAAATTCATTTTACAGCTTGCCAGAGAAGTGTTGGATGTGGCACTTGGTGCTGCTGAAGTTGGGATCACCACCGATGAACTGGACAGGCTTGTGCATGAGGTAGGTGGCTGGAAGGCACAGTCGGCCGCAAAGGCTTACCAGAAATGGATTCCTGTGGAGACCCAGTGGGAATCGAGTCTTAACAATCCAACCAGGTGCACTACGCATGTGCGGAAGTTAGCTTTGCCACAGCACACAACTGCTTGCGTCTCACAGTGCAGGCTGCAAAGCCTACCACGGGTTAACTGCTTTTAAGATTTACAGCTAACCTGCCCAGCATTTTTAAAATGCAGCTTTCACTCTCACTCCCTCTCTCTCTCTCCCACTCTTTATCTTTTCTTTTTTCCTTATTGTGTACCATGAAATATTGTGGTCGGCTAGCTGTGCAGTAGACACACTGCATTTTCAGTCTCACGGAAGTTATTGATCAAACTTATGGCACTCTACAGGAATGACATGACTTGTTATATAAATTCTTTTACCTTTTATTTTTCTTTGTCTTGCAAGTTTCACAATGCATTTAGGCTTATTGAAAATGCTGGTTAGTTTACGTTAACATTAGTTGCAAAAGTTGCCTTATGGATTGCCACTTGTAGCCAGAAAGCACTGTGATGATCGTAGGTTCAAGGATAGTACGGCCATGTTAAAGGCAGGCAAAATTTTGTCGTATATATTGGGAATATATTTGCTTGGAAGCAATACTTTCATTCTGTGTCTCCCATCTGATACAATATGAACTTGCTCATTTCTGACTGCTTATTTATTTAAAATTCCACAATCTGCTTTACTTATCTGTGAATATTCATGCTTTCTGCAGAGGCCTTGAGCTTTATTTGACATTAGTTGATTGCCCAATTTGTTGTTTTTTCGGCTTTTGTACGTGTTTTTTGTCATGTTGCAGTAAAGCTTGAGTAAAATTTCCACACCCACCATTGTGTTCATGAGCACACTATGCTGGCCAAGTAAAGGTATCCTCCATCGGCAGCCTTGTGCAGCCGTTATTTAATCTGATCATTCAGTTCAGTTAAGCTTATTCAGATTGTGGAGACATTGGCAGGTCCATTGCAAGAAGGGAAACCACTCCTTTTGCCATTTGAGAAGCAGCGCATGTAGTCACTCCTTAGAGATTGTCACAGTGCAAGACACAGGGTTCCCCCCCCGGTGGGCGGCAGTGAAAGGCCACCCACCACTCTGCTTTACCGCCTACCGCTCTGGTTCACTGCCCACGGCTCTGACTTACCCTTGTGACATTAGAAATGGGCACGAAAAAAATGGCAACATGTGCACGCCCAAAGCCAGCAAGCTGCACCTCCCACTGTATGGTGATGAAAAAAACAAAGGAATCTTGCATTTGGCCTTGTCTTCAGAGGTCACCAAAAGCTTGTAACTTCATAACTCATTATTACTTTTTAGGAACTTCCATTTTTCACCATGTAACATACCATGTCAAATCTAATCCCCCTCCCCCTTGATTGCAAATAGAAAAACAAGGCCTGTGCAGAGGACGCAGCACAGTGGCAGCATAAGCTAGATTTTGCTGCATGCTCTCTCATTCTTCTCTTTCAGTCTTACTCTACTCCTGCTTCTCAACCCTCTTCCTCCTCATCCATTCTCTAGTTTTTCAGCTTCCTCTTCCTATTTACTGTGATCAGATTCCGCTCTTTTTCTTCATTGTTGACACTGTCTTCGTAATAGCCGATTTCTCCCTCCTCCTCTTCTTCTTCTGTGCACTCATTGCCTTCTTTCTCTTCTTAATCAATGTCTTCTTCCTCATCCTTTGCTGATTCGACCATAGCTGGTGGCTGGCAACATCTAATGTCCTGAAATTCCACTCGTACAAATCAGAGTCCTGGCGAAGAACACAAGTGCCTAGCCATGTTGTGAGAGCCAAGGGAGGGTGCCACTACTTCTACCATATCAGAACCGTGGCTGAGAATACAAGATGCCTGATCAAGTAATGGGAGTCAAGGTTGTGGTGGCTTCACTGCTATTCAGCTGGGCTCCAATCTGCACAGGCATAGCAATTTTTTTTCACATTCAAGCTGGTAGCAGTTACAGACATGGGCGACGGTGGCGGAGGAAACCATCGCCACCAATTTTGGTCGCTGTGAATTTCGGCCCTTAAAAGCTTATGCTGCAAAATGTAGCCAAGTTTATGCATAACATACAAGAGTCAAAAGCCTAATCAAGACGCACTGTCGACACTGATTTCAAATGTGGACTTACCTTTCTTGCTTTGTTTCACTATGCTTGTGTACTTGGAAGAATATCCCTGGCACTACACCTACACCTACAAACTTGGTTGGCGTAGATGCAAAGGCACCCAAAACTGCCTGCATTGCCTATATGCATTCTCAGTGCATTGGAAACCGTTTTCACTGAGCCATTTAAAGGGGTCATGAAAAGAATATGGATATGCCCATTTGTAATTTTCACTGCTTCAATATGCATTCGACAAGCCGATTCCGAAATACTTCAGCGAAATATTTAGTGCACATTTAATAACGCCCGTTTGAAACCCCAGCATTCTTGCGCTCGCGAAACGACTATGCAACACTACCAGCCGACATGGTACTATTTGGCAACGTTGCAGTAAGATATTTTTTAAGTGCAATGGTATAGTGAACTCGCATTTGCTCTAAAAGAATCAATTTACTTGAAAGCTAGAAATAAAGAAAATACTTAGAAACCGTGCGGCGCCGCCATTCGGAAGCAAAGCTGCAGCACTGGTTTGTTTTCCCATGGCCTCCAAGGGCGCTCCAATCTCTGAGGTCTGGTGGCTACTAACATGACATCAACTGCAGAGTTGAGAGGAACGTGCGCAGTGAAACCGAAACCGCGTTTTTTATCGCCCTAAATCAACCCACACGATGCAACGGAACAATGCATATTGTTGATTGGAGGGTCAGGATCCCGAATACGCACTTAGTACAAGATGTTCAGAAAACGTTTCACGACCCCTTTAATGATTGGGCGTTGTCAGAGCGCATTCTTGCATTGCATTATTTGCTTGGTTTCAGGCGAGCATCGACCGTGACTGCTACCCATCACCACTGAACTATTACAAGTTTCCCAAGTCATGTTGCACGTAAGGTGGTGCTTTTGCTTTTTTATGCCTTGCTGGTGGTACACCTTTGTTGTGCCCAAAATGTCCTGGTTGTTTTCTCTTCCCTGTCATTTATACCCCACAACCACCATTGTCTTCGTGTTTTTCGAGAGGGAACCACATGGACGTAATACAGTTGAGCCAGACACCGCACAGCCACCCATTTGTGCTATGATAACGCGTCAGCACTTTGCCATGTTGCAAAGGGCTGACGCGGGGAATGAGTAAAGCATCCGGATTGCACTCAGAACATAGGATTATTCCGATATTCAGTGTTTACTTCATGTAGTTTTGAACAAGTGGATGTATTTTTGGAAGTTAATGCGCACGTGGGCTGGTGTCCATCCGGTACACCAGCCCACACGGGTCTGCATGTTGAAATGTTTGGCTGCATGTCTGTTCGAGCCAGCGGGTACAGATGGTAAGACAGCGTCAGGTAGAGCCACTACAGGGATGTGTCCAAGCTCTATAGCCAATAAGGGCTCATCAGTGTCTTCTGAATGAAGAAAGTGAGAAATTGGGCACATTTCCTCGTAAAGATTGGCTCTCTCAGAAAAGTATGACAGTGTTTTCTTGGCTGACTGTGCCCTCACATTCGTGCGTCGCTGTGTCCAGGTTCAGCATTGTGCAAGGTGCTTTAATATATCACATCCCAAGTAAACAAGCTTGTACAGGTGAGAAATGTGCCAGTAAATAAAAGATTGCAGTACAGTACAGCTGTGTGCTACAGTATGTGTAGTTTGCTGCTGTTTGTACGAGTGGAGACAGACAATGGTTATATCTGTAGGAATAACCCAGTCATGATGGTATCCAATCGTGGCTCTTTTGACTTGTGATTATGATATTTTTAGAAGTGCTTGGTAAAAGTACATTCACTAGCTGATTTTTTGGGCGCACAATTTTTCAGGTGTGCCTGATATTTTCGATGTCTTTACAGCACTCATAAGCCCCATAGAATCATTTTATCAGGGAGTCTGAAATTTTGGACAATCAAACCCTCTGCCATACAATTTTCTGAATTTTTTTTTTATCTGACGGAAGGTACGAAACCACAGAAACAGTGTACAGTCAAATCCTGCAACAATGAAACTGACGGTACATGCGAAAAAATTCATTGTCGAAGAATTTCATTGCAACGAAATTTCGTCTGTAGACCACACAAGTTTGGCAACTATGATGATTATGACTTGTACTCTTATCCTGCAGGCATATGCATTATTTATTGGCATTGAACTCTCACTAACTTAGGTGTACTCGGCTGCTCCTGAAGTGAAGTTATTTTCACTTCAGTTGGAGCATGCCAAATGTGGAGTGCGGTGAATTCGTGTCGCATAAGCCACGCTACAGGCCAACCAAAAACGAAGTTCTGATGGGCTCGAAATTCCTGCCATCATATTCACCAGCAACCAACAGGAAAGCTGAAAAACTTTATGCCCCTTTTCAACTTTATTGCATTTAATCTACTGCTGTGCTGGCCATGTATTTTCAGAGCTGTGTAGTCACTACTGTTGGTCACAACGATAGCGGGTGTGTTTTCATCTGCAGTGGCTCCAGCAAACTGTACTTCACTCCATGTGTGCTGGCCGCGTGGCTGTTTCTACCAGTTTTCTCCACAGCTTTGCAGAAAGCTGCATTGCTTCGTCTCGCTTTGCGTTGATTATGCGCACTTCCATAGTTTGGGGGTGGCCATACACAAACGCAGTCGATAGCGACTGTGGTCGCGGCTAATGCTGAAATCCGTAAATGGTGGAACCTCCATTCTGACTCTGTGTGCACTTGGCCACACACACACTTTCAGAAGTGCACCTTTGCAATTCATGATCACACCGACCGCGGTTTTGTCGGCAGCGGTTTTAACAGTCTGTGCACTTTGGCTGTGTGCGTACTTTCTGAGCGTAGAGGCCACCATCCATGATGATGTCAATGTAGCTGCGATATTGCTTGCAGCAGTTACAGCAGAATGTATTTTCACTCGAACTCTGTGCACTGGCTGAGTGCATGCCTTCAGAACCATGTAGTTGTCACCCTCAGTAACAGGAATAGCGACAACAACGGGCAGACATTTTCTTTTATCTCTGTGTAATGAGTGCAATGTCAGATCATTCTGCCGCAGCTCATACACTCGTCAAGCCCATAGACTGCATTGTGGTACGTCGTCCTTGACCTGCTTGGTAAAAATATTGGTAGAATGGTGCATTTCTTGGATGCATTCATTGTGTTTGCCTGATTTTCCAAACATTCTTCCGGAACTAGAGGGTCTGAAGAATCGGTCATTGACTGTTCTTGTATGGCTGGCTGGTATGTAGGGCAGGAGTGCGCACACGACAGGCTCCCGGCGTTCGTTGTATCTTTTTTTTTTACATCTGACGCTGTTAAAAAATTAAAAATGCATGCTTGTGTGCTACAAGTCAAGAGATAATTCCTGTTTGCCACAGGCACTGCAGGGGAAACCTTTGCTGGTGCTTGATCTTGAATAGCGCCTGCAGTGCTGTCCTCTTATAACAATACCATGGTAATGATTGTATGATGATGATCTTTAGTTTTACATCCCAAAACCAGCCGTGATTATGAGAGACGCTGTAGTGGAGGTCTTCGGAAATTTTCACCACCTGGGGTTCTTTAATGTGCACTGACATAGCACAGTACACAGGCCTCAACTCAACATTTTGCCTCCATCGAAATTCAGCCGCCGCAGCCGGGATTCGATCCCACGACCCTCAGATCAGCAGCAGAGTGCCGTAGCCACTAGACCACCGTGGCGGGGCCAATGATAACTATATATTGGTTCTAATGATATGTTTGTGACTGTACTTCAGATAGCCTGTTATACTGTGGTGGTACAGGCGGAGGCCCCTTTTCTTCTTTTTGCTTTTTGCCTCGCCATACCTTTTGTACTTCGGATACAACGATCTGAATTTTGCCTTCAGAACAGCGTATTTCATGCAGAGCATAGCATTCACGGAGCTGAGTTCCTCTAAATGATTCCAAGAGATGGGGCGGAAACTTTTAGGACAGGACACAGTCTGCAGGCATCACAGGAAGCTTCACAGGATGCAGAAAAGCAAAAAGCAATTGCAAAATAAGCTTAATATGTTCACTGCCTCTCATCATACGCGAGTTTGTGCCTGCTGCCACTTTTTGCACGCTTGCTGAGAACAAAACTAGTGGACAGCAAGAGCATTGCAAGTTGCCATATGGTGCCACAACATGGCATCATTTACATCACAACTGAATCAGCCTATTCCGTGTCAGTTGTGACGGTGATAACAGAGAGGAAGAAAAAGAAGTGAGGCAGTGGTGGCAGCACCCCTCGCACACCTATAAAAGGACAATCTTTTTCATGGGATTGGTGCACAAACAAAATCGTCATAGGTAAAGGCGAAAAGTGGTTATGTTGCTCAACAACTGCAGTGCCTGTACTGTTAGCCTCAAGCTAACATAGATTGGTTTCCGGCAGTAGGGATGCCGCTGACGGATACCCACATGATTTGCCAATTTGAACACTTCATATTTGTTGTGCATGCTAGAACAGTGCATTTTAGCAAACGATTGTGCTTCTGGCACGTCAGGACAGGCCCCGAACTTGAAGAAACCATTGAAGGCTGTGCCTTTCATTCATGTTACATGGTACGATGGGTAGAAGGTGGGCTTTGTGCATATGCATCAAGACAATATGCCCCCTTATGCTGAAACCAACATGGTGGAAATGGCAGACGCCGCTGAGCATTGGGACTGCAAACAACAACGTTAGAAATGGTGTGCCTATGGAGTTCCCAAGTGGAGCTGTGTTCTATGTGGAGGTCGCCGACAATGCAGTCGCCAAGGGTGTGTCGTCACAATGCAATGCACCATTGTGCGAAATTGTCGATGGCAGCAGCAACAGTGATGATGAAATCAACACTGGCCTGCCTTCAACACTGATGACCATGCAAGGTGTGCTGTCTTGAGATCCAATCGCCCATTAATTTTATGAATGTGAGAGGGTTGCCTCCTGTGTATGTGCAGCAGATGGACGCAATTCACATGCCAGTAGTGAAACTGCAACTGCTGCACAAGCAAGTGGGCAGTTGCCCGTTTGGGTCTTTACTCTAGAGCAGTTATGGGCACGTTACCAGTAAAAAGTAACTATGTTACAGTTACTAAGTTTCCAACAGTAACTTGTTACAGTTACTGTTACAAAAGTAACATCGTTACTTTTTCCTTACTGTACAAGACTAAGTAATACATGGCAAACCAGATTATACAGTTTTTTTACGCAAGAATCCTGTTTTTAATGAACTATACAGCTTGCTATGCTCTTCATATATGTGCAACCAAGTCATTGTTCTGTGCTGGGTACCAGGCCACAGAGGTATAAAAGGCAATGAAGCTGCTGACGAAAATTCTACGTCAGTAGCTTTCACTGACACAGATATAAATATACCCATAGCGTTTGCAGACCTCAAACCCTTCATACGGCATAAGCTGAGAAAGTATTGGCAAAGCCAATGGGATACCCAAGTATCAAATAAGTTGCACATTATAAAGCCAAAATTAGGGAACTGGATATCTGAGAGGACAGAGAGATATAAAGAAGTGCTTCTTAGCAGACTAAGGATAGGTCATACCTACGGTACGCACTCTTACCTACTGACTGGAAGTGATCCGCCAACATGTAGTAGATGTGGCAATAGCCTTACAGTTAACCATGTACTTCTTCAGTGTCCTGAGACAGAAACAGAAAGGAAAAAGTACTTCCCTTCCCTCTATCGCGAGAACGTACCTCTCCACCCAGCATTTTTCCTCAGCAATGAACCGCTATTTAATTTTAAGACTGTATTAAACTTTTTAACAGAAACCGACACCTTAAAAATTATTTGGCCAGGTTATTTGTAGCACTACCTCCCCCCACGGAGGCTGTAGCTGCAATGAAAGCATATTTGTACAGCACGTATGCGCCTCTCAGCCCTTGCCTCCAAGGACCTGGTTGAGGAACTAGTGCTACTGTATTCTACACGCGTCGCTTAATCATACTTCGCTTCAAATATTTTATTATAATTGTACACATCCTTCATCATTCCCATTATTTTAGTATATTTATACTTTAAGCATTTTACAGATATTTCTTTTTAGGCCCCTTTACAGCCATGTTGCATTGTTTCCGACCGTTAATACTTCATAACACCATGCACCTGGCGCTCTTTGGCCAGAACTGGCCCTTGCGCCATTAAAACCCATCAATCATCAGATTATACAGTTTTTTTAACAGGAAGGTATGAAGGCATGCCCTTAGCCAAAATGGCTCGTGATGAAATGCCAGATAAAAGGAAAGGTAAGGGGCTCACTCAAAAGCCCAACACCAGCAATTGTTGTGTATGCGCCCCATTTTACTGTAACAACTTTTTTATTGATTGTCGGGAATTTATTTACAGAATTTATTGGGACAGCTTGGCACCACGAAAGACTGCTGCACGCTTGTAAATGAAATAACAGCTCATCCTGAGACGTGACACAGAGGATAGGCCCCTTCAAGCCACATTGCCGCCACCATTTTGGGAAGAGCATTTTGAAACTACCGTCGCTTTGGGATTTGAAGGTGCTCAAGGCATTGCAAAGCATCTGTTCTTAGGTGGCTTCTGCGCAGGCCGTCATAAAGAAGTGGCTGGCCATACGAAAAAAAATTAAGGATGCTGCACCCACCTCTGAACAACAGCACCTTTCATTACTTAGGCCGACCATACTGCTGTGTTGTGCACCTTTCTCTGCATGGTGGTGGGGAGAACCCTTCGCTGCCCTTTTGTGTCGGCGACTGGCGGTGCTTTGCTCGGATTTGTAGAAAAAAAACCTTCATTTGCACCCTGGAAACACGTCAGTCCATGTCCTAAAAAAAAAAAAATCAAAGAGATGTCCGTGTCCTGCACAGCAGCCTATACAAGCGATACACCGTAAAAGTATTCCACTAGTGAGATACTAATACATTTTGTAATTGTATCTCGATACAGAGGTACAGATAGTGAATAGTATCTGTGAGCAACATCGCGATATTCTTGTATCACGATACTGCCCAGCCGTGTTTTTAAGGAGTGCTGCTGCTCGATATTTTTTTTGGAAAATGAAGTAGGTAAACTGTAATGGTATTTACAGTTACTGTGGAAAAAGTAACAGTGTTGCAGTTACAAGTTCCTCGAAATTAAAAGTAACTAGTTACTGCACAAGACTGCTCTAGAGCACCTTACTGTTGAGGTGCTTGTTAAATGGGTACTGAATTGTACATCCTACAGTTTCTCACTTCCAGTGCAAGTGAGTCGGCAGGTGCAAAGGAATGCTTGGCATCCTTTTTTCGTGGCAGTCCAGATACTATAGCGATGATCATTTGTAACAATCATATTTTTCAGTATCATTGTAAGTGGACTCCACTGTGCACAGGTCCGAAGGCATGGTGCAAAAATGAAACTGCTGTCTGCTGCAGCTGCTGCGAAGCAAACTGCAGTGGCTATCGACAACTGTTGGTGCTATCATTGACAGTGTTCGCATAATTCGTGTGCAGCAAGTCATAATAATATTACCTTGCTGCAATTGCCGTGGGTGAACCCTTTGTCACAACACAATCATTGATGGTGACTACACCTGACCGCGCTTTTCTGGAGGCATACAATCAACACGGCGTCACAAGCTATGGTAAAAGCAAGTAGACTTGAAGCGGTCTGTCGTTCGCGGATGTTTTTTTGCTGATGACAATGGTAATTCGGACTGCTCCATCGTGTTTCAGTTGTATGCAAACTTGGTTTTTGTTTTTTCTCATCATAAACATTTACAGCTCTTTGTGGTCAATGTGCTCCAAGGATTGTCTCCATTAAGGTGTGGCCAAATATACTTCAGTTAATGAAAGTTTGCTGCCATAAAATAATGCATATGCTTGCTAGGGCCAGAAAACAAGCCTGAACTATCAGATATTCTGGATAAATGAAGGTGAAATTAACTAGCTGCCACTGTAGTACTGTGAAAATTCCATAGTTATAACTAGATTGCAGTTAAAAAGCAATAGTGGGTCCAGCAGAGCTGTTGCAGTATAATCACTGCGCAGCCAGTGCCCCTTCTCCATTCTGCAGATTGTGCTAGCTTGTTCAGCACAAAGAGTGGGCCTCATAATATTTCACACCAGACACGCAACTTTGGGTACTGTGCTCCATTGACTGTGTTTGCCAACCTGCATGCATCTGTCATGAGCAGCAAGCAGTGGTGGTCTTTTGAAAAGCTAGGTTCCAATGCTACCTTTGTTCACTGAGCCTTCACATACACGCACCATGGATTACTTCCAAGATTGAATGTAACTGTGCTAGTTAGAGAGGACATAGTTAGAGAGTACCATGTACAGCTGTAATCTAAACTAGAACAGAAGCGCAGGGGCAAATGGAGATAAACAGATCATTAGAAACGTTGGGAAACAGGAAATGTCACTGGAACCAATGTTTTGACAAGAGGACTTTTCTTCGTTAGGACGGCAGCTGCCTTCTCAAGCGTTCGTGTCTGTGCACTTTGAACACCCTTCCCAGTCCTCAGGAGAGGAGAAAAGGGTCATGTGCGAAAAAAAGGGGGGGGTTCGGTGGCATGTTTTAGCATGACATACAGTCGAAGCTTGTTACAACGGACCTTGATAATCTGGCAAAAAGTGTCCATTTTATCTGAAGTTTGTAATATCCATTCTGCATCGCCGTGCAACCGATACTGTGGACTTCAGTACAGCGACGTGGCACTGGCTATTTCTGTAACTATCTGCCAAGTGTGGAAGCAGTCACAAGCAGCAATAATTTACAACTGCCGGGTGTGGACTCCATGGCATGATTACAAATAACGCCAGTTACCACCAGCAGCAATTTACAACTGAGGTGCACATTCTACTTGAGTGAGTGAGTGCCATTATAGTGGGCGCAGCGAGGGCACTGCTACTCTGAAGTAAATCTAATGTATTCGTAAACCGCACCTCTCTCAGTAACTTACTCTTATTTGCCAGTGAAACGGCTGGACGTGGTCTTGAAGCACCGGGCCGCCTCACTTCCAAAACTTTGGTCACGCTGTCGAACAATGCTGTTGCAAAATTGTAGATTAAGTGATGAATGTCGATAGTAAAAAGCAAGCGCACGAAAGCCTTTTATTCATGTTTAGCTCAAGCACGTAAGATTAATTTCGCCCGGCACTCGCTTGTCGATGATAGCTGTATTGTTCATAACTGAACTCGTGGTTTCCTCAGATAGTCTGTCGTTTTTGCGGTGTCTGCTTGCCTTTCAACGCACGCAACAGCATCCACAATCTTAACCTTGCTGCTCAATGAAATTTGCTTCCTTTTTTGGAAGCTATTACCGTGGTCTGGCACAACTGACTGTCACAAAAAATATGACAAAATTATGTCATGGCACCATTGCTCCTGTCCACAGTGTATCTAATGGACTCAAGGGAACCCTCAAGTCCTTTAGATGTGGTAGGTGGTTAATGACCGCAACAATCAAAGGTTAGGGTGTTCCGCCGATACAAGCTTACCATGTTTCTTCACAAAGGTGTTGATCCCCCATCCAATTCCGCAAACATCAATCACGCTAACACATCACCCAACTCCCCCCCTCCCCCCCCCTCCCTTTCCATTCTTTTGCACTTGCCCCTCTTCTTCTCTTTTTTTTTTTATTTAACTGTGGGGAACAAATCAGGAAGTCCAAAGAACTACTGCCTCTCATTATTTCAACAGTGGTGTTAGAATAGACACACACGGGACTGGTGCTGCAAAAGATACATCTCAAATCATAATCAAATGTCTACTGAACGAAGGTAAACATTTGTGCATCTGAGTGGGTGATTTCTATAGGAATTTATTTTTAAGTGCTAAAAATAATTGTACAGCATAAAATATGTCTCAAGTTGCGTGTAGTTTAATATGTTGTCTGATTATGTTGGCACCAGTCCCAGTGTGTGTCTATTCCAACATCACTGTTGAAATAATGAGAGGCAGTAGTTCTTTGGACTTCGTGATTTGTCACTGGTTGCTTTCTTTTTTCTCTGCACAAGTTAATCTGTAGCTTATGTGTGACAGCATGTGCAGGGAAATCTAAAATCGTATTTCAGATACTGTAAAAGAAATGGTGAGCTATTCTTAATAAGGATGTTCTAGGCTGCCCTGAGGTGCACTAGTGACTGAAATAAACTGTAGCATTGGTGACAAGAATGTAAATGTCGCCAACTGCACTGCAAAAGATATATAACTACCAACCAAAGGTAAACATTTGTGCAGTTTTAATGAAGGTATTGCTATTTATGTGCTAACGTTACTTTCAAAACTTGTTCTTGATTTTCTTGAAAACATCTTGAAATGCCCGCATGGCAGATATTGCCACACACTAAGAGAACCAATCTTGCATCCCATTTGTTCAGGTCAGTGAATGAAGTAATCTGCCACGGCATCCCCGACATGCGGCCACTTCAAGATGGGGATCTTTTGAATGGTAAGGAACAGATTATTTTTGTTGCGCTACATTCTGGAGCAATGCAAGTTTATCTTTGGTGAAAATGAAACCCTCCAGTTTGGGCTTTTGCAAGCCAGCAAGTGTTACATCACGCTGTTTTTGCCTTCTTTCATCAGTAGAAATCCTAACTGTTCTTTTTGTTTCCTTGGCTTCATGTCTGCCCACCCAAACCAAATAACGTTATGAGCTGATTATCTGCCATACAAAGAAGAGAACAAGGTCTTTGACAGTGTGCTTCGGTTGCACCTCATGCCTTTACTGATGACCTTACCGGGAGATGTCTGAGAATAGCTTTATTTACCATATTTAGTCTAGGTCACGAGTGGGGCCACAAAAACGATGGACGATGGAACAGCTTGTGATCATCTTTGTCAGATAAGTGGCTGATAACATAATATTGGCTATAACAATAAGCAGCCACTGCACCGTGAGCTCTTTGTCTTCTGTGGTCAAATAAATTGCTTACACAATTTTCCCATGCCACCTTATTGATTATAACAATTAAACCTGGCTATTTGATGTCTGTACTGAAGGAATTCTGTTGCCCCCTGTCAGAGCAGAAGCGTGAGAGACTGAATGTATCACTTGTCATGCCATACAAAAATATATACCACACATGCACACACACATGCGCATGCGCAATCCCTACTACATTGAACTAGAAGAAGGGGATCACGAAATAGTTTGATATATCAATAATTTGAAATACAAGTTAGGCCTATTGGAAGTTTGTCTGAAAACAATGTGCGTCTCAGAGTAGTTTCACGAGGTTGTAACAGGCAGCAACTTAGTGGTTTGTTTAGAATATACAAAATAACAATGCGAAAACAATTGCATTTTATTTTATATGAAAGAAGTCTGCAAGTTAGGCTTTAGTCGGCCACAAAGTCCTTCAAGCCATCCACGATATCACTGAGGCCTTACAAATTAGCTAACCCAGCACCTTTCGTTGCATCACAAGGGGATGGTACAAAGGCATTTGGCGGCGGTGTAGATGTTCATCGCTGCTCGAGTTTGATGTCTCGGCACTGGCAATGTCGGCCATGATCTTGGCAGTGGTGCTGTCAGAAACAGGTCGTACATCGTCATAGGCGCTAATGAAGTTGCTTGCTGTAACCTCGTTCGAGGTGGCATCTGGGAATGTTGATAACACATGAAATTCATCAACGTTGTCTGCAGAAATGACCCGCACAAAGTCGTCGCCTCACACCACCCCTTACAGAAACAGCCCACAATGGTGCTTCGCTTGACTTAGTTTTCCAAGCACCAGTCATTATTTGTACCACTCCGAGAAGGTTAATATTTAGTTAATGGGTTTTGACCACCAAACAGGTTGATCGGGAGTAAAAAAGGCGTAGTACACAAGTGTGCAATGCATCCAAAACAAACATTGAAGGCTGATGGTGATAATGGTGCTGTTGATCGTGGCGATGGCGATAGGCAGCAACTAGCGAAAGTGTGGCCTTCGAGATAGGCGCAGCAAAGAATGACATCACATAGTCGCAAATCTCAAAGGCAGTGCTTTTGCGGCCTACATGACCTAATGTGAGGACAACCATTGGAATTCGCACGATGCGTTGATTGATATTGAGGCTGCGAGTACAGACTACTGCCGGAGTTACCATTGCTTGGTATCCATTTCATTTGGTGCCTTTGGCTGCCGGCCTATTTTAAGACGTTGTTGCTGTGCATTGCTGCCAAAAAATGATACAGCAGCCAAGTTGGTGCACTCGCAAGCACTGTGCAACCTGCCAAAGCAATTTACATAACGACACCATGTTTTTGACAGCTACGTGCACAAAGCGGGATTTGAACACACTAGAATGCGGTTGAAAAGTGATCCACATTTGCAAGGAGGGGTTGTTGCAAGGTGTTTTTTTTTAATCATTGAACTACTACGAAGCTACATCCCCAACAGTGGCCAAGAGCCGTCCTTTTCTCTCAATAAAGGTCACATTCATTCATTCTTAAAATTTCAGTGTCGCAAAAATGGCAGGCAGCGTCTTCTAGCGAGTTTCTTGATTGAAAAATGCCGACTGCTCGCGCTGGAGAACCGTTCACCGGCCACCCATATATATATATAGGCACTGGATCTTGACTTGCAATGAAGTGCCGGTGGGACATTTCACTTGTGCGTAGTTGAACCATAAGGATTCGTAGCGTGCGCGTTAACTAAGTTAATCCAGAACTCGGCACGATCTATGATTAACCTCCGGAGCTTCGCCCACTCATCATCATTCACTCCGTGGATATGCGTGGAATTTTTTCTAATTCTAATTTCCTCTGTTTAGTTCATAGCGTACGTTAGCCAGTGTTCTTGTGGTAGTCGAAGGCAGGAATTTGATTGGTCACTGTGGTGGTGTAATAGTTATGGTACTTCACTACAGATCCGAAAAATGCGTTGATCCCGGCTGCGGCGGTGGCTGCAGCGGTTCAATGGAAGCGAAAATGCCAGATGCCTGTGTACAGTGCAATGTCGGCACACGTTAAAGAACCCCAAGTGGTCAAAATTTCTAGAGCCCTCCACTACAGCAGTTCTCTCCTTTCTCGTTTTTCATTCCCTTGCCCCTACATGGGCTGCAGAAAATAGTGTCCTTTCCTTAACTGAACCACAATTATTATTTGATGGCACGAAACCTGCTATGGCTGCTGTTCACTGTATGGTGTATGGCCTTCAAGCACATGTGAGGACTTGCATACAGCTGAACTTGGGTGTATATAAATGAATAATTGTCCATGTGGAACAACTGTAGAATCTTGTTGAAACTTTCTGTGTCAAATTTTTATTTGATATATCAAATTGTATATATGTCAGATTTCTTTGTGGTCCCCTTCGGATTCAACATGTCTGGGTTTGACTACATCCCATTTCCTTTTCTACTGTGCTTGCAGTGGACATAACAGTGTACCACCGGGGCTTCCATGGCGATTTGAATGAAACAGTGTTCATCGGCAATGTGGATGAAAGTGGCCGCAAACTGGTTCAGGTGACCTATGAGTGCCTCAGCAAGGCTATTGAAGCAGGTACTTGTCCTTCTTATATCACACGTTTGCTCTCAATTGTACATAAATTCACCTTTCTGACTATAGCATGCATGGAGTAGGTCATACACAATTAAATCTGAACATAACGAGCTATGTTTATCTGTAATTTGAATATAGCAGAAGTTTAACTGCTGCTAAAAAGGAAGGCTAGGGCAATAAATTGAAATTTCTGCTGATGTGAATGATGAAATTGTAGAGTTGCATGCAGTTTTTTGTGAGCGCGCTTGTCAAATCATGTGACAGCACTGCCACTGACACGGAGCAGCATCTTTTTCTGCAGCACTAACAACTTCGCTCTCGTCCTCTCCCCCAAAGTGAGGAGAAAGGAGCACACGCTAGCGAGCACAATCACACATCATATTGTGTGCTCTACTGTCAGCATGGTTCTCTATTTCACTTTCACGCAATGCATCAGTGGGTTTTTCTTTGTCTTCTTTTGCCTCTGTTGTGCTAGTGACAAGCATGAGCATTCGTAAAAGTAGTTATAATATATACAAGAAACTCTCACTTATCTTGCAAGTGATAGTGATCATTGAGGGAATGGATGTCATTGATAAGGCTAGGACCGTAAAAACCGGAATATAGATCCTGCAAGTGAAGCCCTCTTGGACATTACCATAGCACACCTTTGGGGCACCGCTGGCAATGTCTAGCAGCGATGCTGTCTTGGACTGCTAGCTCCCCAGGCTTTTTGTCAACCACAGGCACTTGTCATATCACATGTCACCGACTTCTTGTTTTCACTTTGTGTAAACATTGTAGAATAGTTAGGTTAGTTTATTTGTGAATACTTGGAGCCAACCTCACAGCAAGAGCAGCTGCCACCACCACTGTTTTGCATATTTGTGTGAGCATGTCAAGAACCGTACGTGTCGAGAATGTTCCAGACATGAATACTTATGCCTCTTTAAATTCTAAAGCCACACATAAAAAAAGAGGAAAAGAAAAAAAATAAAGACAAAAAAAATTGGGGGACCCTTAAGCTTCGCTTTAAGAGTTGAACGCGATAGCGAAATCTGGCCCCTAGTGTGCACTTCAACCACTCAGTGCATACTTATTAATGTATGTTGTTACACACATGCGCACGCGCGACGCATCTATAGTAATGGTAAAGGCTTTCGATCTATTTAACAGCACTTTTATATCAACTTCATGAAAATTTTGTACAGTGATGTAGTCACATGGTCCTGTATTATGAACTGCGCGTAGGCATGACACTTTTATTCGTAAATGGCCGCATTCTGTCGTCCTTCGTGCGTTAATTATCTGGCAGCTGTTTGATTTGTTCTTCTGGGGACCTCTTCCGGCCAACCGCAACAAGCATCGCCTTATGGTCGGTGAAGTGGCAACTGCAGTACTTCACTTCTTTAATGGTGTCGTGAGAATGAAATGCTAAAAAAGTGGATGCAGAGCATCCGACGAGACCGCATATAGGCTCTGCTGTAGTCGCATGGCCCCCGAGATGGCGGGCGCGCTCGCCATCTCGGAGGCCATCGTAGCCGAGACATTGCTTGATATGTCTTCCGCTAGATGGACATAGTTGTCCATTTTTGGAGCTGTTATTTTTCGCTCACAGGCAATTTTTCGCTCACAGAGAGACGCCGATACCGACGGCGGTATTTCTGCGGAACGAGCTGTCTAACACTATCGCGTTAAAAGATAATAAACAGCCCATACAGGGGCCAGAAGGCCAGAAGGCATGTGTGTGCTTTGAGCCCCCATAATGTTGCCTGTTTATGCCCGCATTCCCTTCGCATTGAAGGGTAAGGTGCAGTTCAATGCTTATGTACCTGCAAGGGCCTCATGGGCTTCCACTTATGCGTGTATTCATTCCCCTGGCTATCGCAAAAAGAGACTTAGGCGGTATGATTTGTAGAGCAATTGGTGAATAATTTGGAAAGTAGAGCTTCACTACCAGTGAAGCTTATGCATCTAAATCTAACACAGGTAAGTGCAGCGTACGACTCAGTGTCTGTGAGGTTGGGTGAGCGGCAGCTTTTTCTATCATCGCCTCTACATCGCAGTAGGCACTTTGTGTTTTAATAACACAATTACAAAGCAGACATGCAAGTTTATTAAAGAAATTCTTTTAATCATGAGCTCCTACGTTGGTTTATTCGCAGCAGTTCTTTGCCGCTGACACGAATGTAGCCTTGAGAGGGAGTAGTTTTGTTTTCTTTAACGGGTCAGTGGTGCTCACATTCACAGATGTGGCAGTACAGAGCAGATGCAGCCCTTCGCTAGAGGTGCCATATTGCATAATTGTGTAATAAGGATGCATTACCTCACATAATTACGGCATCCCAGAAATTTAGCAACTCTAGTAGGACAGAGAAAAAAAATGAAGAGTTCCACCTTTTCACCACAAGCATCTTCATGAAAGTTGTTCGTGTGTCAAAATGGAGACAACCTGCTGGTGAGGCTGCTAGTAGGTAATCGTCATTTTTGGAAAAAAAAATGCCACCCATTACAGATGTTTCAGTCACTAAAGCCTTATAACACTTTCTTTTCCTTTTTTTGGCCCGTTGACCATCGTGTTTTCCTAGACATTGTTGCGCCTTTAGCGAGTATTTTCGTGTGATACAGCAGGCAACATTTTGACACCAATGTGCCTTACCCAGGTCTGCCTTTCTTTTGTATCCGAGGCAAATGATGAGCACAGGGTTTTGTATGCTGCACTTGCTGACAATGAAATGAGAACGCATATGTTGCAATGGCAGTGATAAAACCACTCAACGAATACATGTTGCTGACACACAGGTCCTCTTGCACTGCATTGCGGGTGCTGCACAGCTGTTTTCTTACAGCATTCGCCCTTAGGTTGAAGCTGCAGTCCTAAGCAGTGCAGTGGTGCCCTGTTGACCGACTGTTGAAAGGCATTCTAAAATGCAGAACAGTGCACATGCCACACACATACAGCACCACATAAGTGGATGGCTTGTTCTCCCAAAAGTCCAAAGAGAAAAGGTGGTGAACATCCCCTTGCAGTGTGCTGGTTTCACAGTACCTCTAAAGTCTCTAGATATCCTATTTTCATTTTTTAAGTAGCTCAAAGCTTTGATGGGCTGCCAATGCATCTCATTGGCTGTCATTACTTTTGGCAGCCATGTTCTTTTTAAAGCTGCTTGCTAATTGAAGGCTGCAGCAAGAGTATGTCAGAGGAACAAAAGGACTGAAAGTTGAGCGAGTTGGTAACTGTCCATAATCAAAAGAAGAGGCGTGCAGGACACGGACACAAGGAGAGCAGTCTGCGGCGTTCGGGGTGTTCTCTGCTCTCCTTGTGTCCGTGTCCTGCACGCCTCTTCTTTTGATTATGTCAGAGGAAGTTGCATGTTTCCTTATATTTGGCACCTTCACTATCATATAGAATGTTATCTGCGCATGCATAGTGTTGATTAAGGGCTTAGAAATTACATGGTCGCCAATGTGGGCGGTGTGCCAGTGGGGTCCATGGGAGGAGGTAATTTTAATTATTTAAAAAAAAAGGGAAAATATAGGGACTTTACACTTGACAGGTCTGTAGGGTGGCCTGGGATAGGTCAACCTCCCGATTTAGAAATACTGAAAACCGAAGCAAAGGAAATTTTACATGGAATGACCAAGGTACTGGCCATTCCATGGCCAGGATTTTACGCTAGATCACTCGGGAGACTCCATATACGCAATAAAAAAAATTTACCCGCGGGGGACTGCATTGGTGAAAGTATTCGAGCCTCAAAGGATTAAAAGAATGGGTGGTTCTTCAACGTAACAAGTCTGCGGCTACCAATCTCACACTGTAGCATGCAACATGCCACATTGAAGTAGCAGGGCCATCTTTTTCTCAGAAGCAGGCAAATGTTCTGTAGTATTCCCATCTTGCAAGCTCTGCTAAGCCGGTCTTCAAGATACAAAGTCTTAATTATACTGAGAAATGCACATTTTAGAATCGTAACATTTCTTGAGCAAGACTAATTTTCTTGTCGCAGTGGCAATTGGCTGTCACACTTTGGTCATCTGGGCAGGGCCTCTCCTGAATTCTCAAGCTGTATCTAACCGTAGTACATGTCTCCTGATTGCCCCAATGTCTAGGGTGCTGGATGTGTGTTGAGAAAATTGAAAAGTCATCACTGTGTCAGGTTTTTGGTGCTTATCGTTGCTTGATGCCACTCTCAGTCAGCCAGCTGATCTTTGTTAGAATCAGGTTAAGCACAATATTTTGCATATCATCACCTTAGTAGACATTACTGAGGACATTTTGGCAATATTTCTTTCATAACGCAAGTTCCCCACTTTGAATCTCTAAAATATGGAAAAAAGGTGTACACAAGTAAACATGGGAATTGTCATTGATTTCAGTTCTTGTTATTATTATTATTATTATTCAGACAATTGCTACTCTGCCAAGAGCGATCGAGCTGTTCAGATTATCTGTTCATTCTTCTTAAGCAGTTTATTAAAATTTTCAGAACTTTTCTACATGCACTCGTACTTTTCTAAGAGTATTGTTTATCACATATGCTGCTCCTCCTGCATGAGCCAAGGTAGCAAACATTTCATAAAGTGTGCTTTTCAAAACATATTCCAAAGTGCCCAAGGCAATTGTGCCTATGTTTGAAAGCTCAGAATTTCTTTTCAAAAGCTCGGAAAGATTTGGTGTATATCTCGTAAATACCAACAGAATTCAGGTGCCCTTGCTTTAATGAGCACCTGGGTGCAATAGGCATAAAAAGGCAGAGTTCTGCCATTCCTGATAGTTAGGGATCCCTGCTCCACCGTGTGTTTGTTAAACATGAAAAGACTTGAAACTCATGTTACCTGTTTGTGTTTGAATTGATGAAGAAGGTGTTGAAAACAACAGAGAACAGGGAATGTTGTTAGTGCCAATGTTTTGACAGGTGGAGCTGTCTTCCTCAGGGTAGCCTTCTCAAGCAATCCCAATTCCCTCTTCCCCCCTTTTCATTTCCTTTTTATTCATTTTCTTTCTTTCACATCTGCCTCTCTTTTCTTCTGGGCTTGGAAAGGGTATTGCAAAGCATATAGAAATTAACATTTTAGAAGGCATTAGCTGCCCTGGTGAAACTTTGGTTCTAGTGACATTCCCTGTTCTCCATAGTGTTCATCGATTTCTTCATCAAGTCAAGCCTCCACCTTCTGCTGAGCTCCTGTTCCTGTTTGTGTTTGGTTACTTTCACTGTACCTTTGCCATGTTGACTAGGTGGTCATTATTTTGAAATGCAGTTCAACCAGGCATGCGGTACCGGGAGATTGGCAACATCATCCAGAAGCATGCCCAGTCTCATGGCTTTTCGGTTGTGCGCAGTTACTGTGGCCATGGCATTCACAGGTAAAGAGGCAGCTCTTTTTGTCATGAAGGCTCCCCACAGTGCAGTATACAGAGCAATGCAAACCAACCGCGCCGCTGATTTGCAGCAGTTCTTTTCACACTTGTTCACTCCCATCAGCTTACAAGAAGTGTGTGACACTTCACATGGTTACAATAGGGCAGTATGAAAACATCCTAATGTCCATAATGTTTAAAACAAATAAACTTGATTACACCAGAGGTCCAGCGGCCACAACCTGCTGCTTTCCCAGCTAAGTCCTCTTCGTAGTGTGGCTGTACATAATGCATAAAGCTGGGAAGAAAATTCAGGTTCTGCACAGTGTGAAGCTATCGCAGTCATTCTGCACGGCGGCTTTTCATGACGACATTGGTGCTGCCCAGATTGGTAAGGTGCCACTGTTATCACGTTCAGTGAACTGAACAGCTTTCTCCTCAACTAGCCCAATAAATGCACAGCATAAAAAAATCATCACACACCACAAAAATGAAAAAGTTTGTCTAAAACCGTCTCTGTCGAAAAGCATGGCATCAAACGGCACATCACTGCAGGGTGGCCATGTTTTCCTGTTTTGTGACACTGCAAGTACAGTCAACAGCAAAAGTTTGCGGGACCCAAACCTTCAGAAAAATCTATATTACCGCTTAGCCTCTGAACATAGCCTCGAATTAAATGTTACAGCGTGTACACCGCAAAAACACCTACCCACTGATACCTTTAAATTGAGGCTATATTGCGAGGCTAAGCGATAATACAGGTTTTTCCGAAGTTTCAGATCCCGTAAACTTTTGCTGTTGACTGTACATATGTCTGAAGAATTGGGCAAGGCCTGGTAAGGTGTCGCAACTTTTTGTCACCCCAACAGAAGCCTTGTAAGTCGGCCTTAATAAAGAATTCCGACATCATTTTATGGAGCCGATAGCAGAGCAGTGGCTAACTGCAAGCAGCTCCAAAAGAACGAGGAAAACTCGGTCAGCTACTTGAAACTTCCTACAGCAGTGCACTTACCAGATAAAACTTCCATTTAGGGTAAAAGTGCCTTTAGTTCCAATTTCTTTTACTGGGAATTCATACTATATTTCAGAAAGCCCACAGTAGCTTGTAAGATCGCCCTTGTCGGCGAAGTCCACTTCGTGAACAATCATTATCGCTTGCAAGATCAGTAGAAGTCCATTGCGTTTAGTTTAGTAGCACCACTCTGTATGGCTCCTCTTGCTTGGGTGTTGTTGCATGGTGCAGTGGTCATAGAGGGCACATTATTATGATCTACAGAATATGCGTGCATGCTCACTATCTCACCCTCTCCTGAGAGAGAGAGAGATTTATTATGACAGAAAAGCTGAGAGGGTCGGCCTGGATTAATGTTCCTAATCACAATCTGTGCAGCAAGCCTCCATTGCATCTCTTCATGGTGTGTGGTATTCGTATTTCCGCTGTTGTGTTGAGTTTGTGAAAGCAGCGATGACGATGACCTTTCAAAGCCCACTATACTGCGGTTATTTTGTACATATGTCTCTACGTGAGGCCATTAGTGTCCAGTCACGAAAATGAGATGGACAGGGGCGTAGCATTACTGTGGGCCATCTTTATCTTTAGTTGGCGAGCTCATTGCCATGTAACATCCTCTCCAGAGGTGAGGAAGCATGCTTCCAGGTCCTTTCTTTCTCTCCATTGACTGCCAGAAAAGACATTGCTTCATGCTAGTGGCAGCTGCTGTGTTGTGTGATGTGTGATTTGCAAAATTCATTTGCAAAAACATACTCAAAATAACAGAATTTCAAGAATATAGCTGACAGACTTGACTTCAGAGTTGTATTTGGAACTTATGTAAGCCAGCAAAAGTTTTTCCTTTGCTTGCTAAGGAGCATAAAAAATTTCGTTTCAAAACCATGCTCTTGCTTTGCCGAGTTTGTAACGCATGTGATCTATATAATTTCACTCATTTGAGGAGGTTGAGTGTACATCAGCCCGATGGGCCTGTGCTGTAATCCAAGTTCATGCAAGCATTATCTAAACAGATGTGGATTCACATTATGCTTAGATCAGGTAACATTCTTTAAGGGAGGATGAAGAGGTTTCCAAAAAATTCTAACTATAAGCAATTTTCTTGCTTTAATTTGAACATCCCGAGCATGAAAATCGACAAAAATTGTAAATTGCTCTTTCAAGGTGTGTTTAGTGGTGAAAAATGTCTGGCCCATCCTCTTATTTCATTATGACTACGTACAAATGTTACTGAGTGCTGATGTGGCTGTGCGTGACCTCTGAGATTGCATCGGTCATGTAATGACCATGGGGCAAGCAAGCCAAGCTTGCGTGGCGAGGTTCGTTGGTATATACGTCGTGTGCATCATTACAGGTGGGATCCACAGCAAAGACCGCCGTGTGATGCTTCTTCACAACAGGGTTTTTTAAGAGTGGAGTGCTTTATGCCAACCATAATCTGTCCAGTCTGGACGAAAATGATGATGATGATAAAGTGTGGGAAATATGTGCATGTGTGCTCATTTTATAAAATATGTGACATTTGCGCGCTTACTTCTTTATTCTGTCGCACTCATGCCCTCAGCCCACTACTAAATAAAGGTGGGTGTGTTTCATAACATAGCATAGATTAGTATAGTATCGCAAGTTAATAGAAATTTCCGGAGCCCTCCACTACAGCACCTCTCATAATCATAGCTGGTTGTGGGACGTAAAACCCCAGAAATCGGAAATCAAGGGGGTGAGGAGGAGGGGACAGAATAAAGCATAGCATAGCCTCATACAGTGTAGCACAGCAATGGGTAGAAAAGGCAAGTAGGAAGAGGGGAAAGAGTAAAGTGTAGCATAGCCTTCTACACTGTATAGTATTATGGAGGGGATGGAAAAGGGAAGTGGGGTTGAGGAGGAGGGGAGAGGGTGAAGCATAGTGTTAGCATGTGCAGTAGAGCATACGCGATGCGCAGCGCCTATAGGGGCGCCACTGAAAGCCGCGTAGCGGCGGCCGTTGGAACCGCTGATGGGCCGCGTAGCAGACGCCTCATTTCACTGCAAGCATGACGGAAGTGCGCGCGTGCGGTTTGCTGCTTGTGCGCGTCCCAGAAAATTACTTTTGCGGTGATAGTGTGCGCAAAGGAGTTGCACATTATAATAGTGGACGTGTGTCCGATGTCACAGCTGCGTGGAACGACAGTGTCACCATACCCGCCAATTGTTTGCCGCAGACAAGCGTCAACAAGCTTCCCTACGAAGTGGAGCTCGTCGCACTGCTTTCTTTATAACGTCCCGATCACTAATGCCTGCATGCACTGACGCGTGAACCAACGTTTTTTCTCGACACAGCAGCTTCGTTTACGTGCCATGTTTTTATATAGTAAATTTTGAGGGATCGCTGTCGCACCGGCACATGGATTTCACGGGTGCGGCCACGCGAAGGGTCAGCGTTGGTAAATCTTTGAAACCAGCACGATAAACTTGTGAAAATATATCTCTGCAGCTTGCGCTAGTGGCGCGAGACTTAGTCACTGTGGAGCTGGTGGTCACTTAGCTTGTCATAGCAGCTTGGCTACATATTTGCTAGGTTTTTTGCAAGCTATTACCAGGTGTTGCAAAATGGCGTTAGATTCTACGTGATCGTCAAAGCCTTAATTAATTCAATGCGCACAGGTGTCATGTTTTACTGCCAATATGCATATAGTTGAGGCGAGCGTACAGCGAACATTCTGCACCGGTGATCGCATTCCAGTGCCGTCAATAGGTAGAATGCAGCCGATTTCGTGCAGCACACGTGTGATTCCACGGCGCTTTTGTAAAGGAGCCGTCACCTGCCCCACATTCTCTGGCATTGCGCTTCGTGCCATTCGTTTTTTAAGAGAGCCTAGGCATCGCGTCTTATCAGTAATAACAACCCCATGTGCATTGTAGCATCTATAATGCAGGCGAGGTGACCAAGTGTAAACGTAGTAGCGTTCGCTGAAGACGTAGCGACAGAAACGGAGAAATAAAAACATGGCAATCGTTCTAACACTGCCGTAAACAAAGCGCGATTCTTTACCTTCTGCGTTGTACAGCCGCTATCCACCGCCGCTGCTGCTCTCGCTCATGAAATAGCACTGGAAACGTGTATAAGTGAGTGCGTTCCTGGCGATTTTTTTTGTGTGTGTGAGCAGCCTACAACGCAGAAGTTATTCTTCGACATCGCTGAAGCCCAACAGAGTCGTTAAATCACGATGAAAACACATCCATCCGTGCACTCGCGCACACGCTCGCGGGAACACTGCTCGCCCGGACCCACCAACGCTTCCGCGCCGTGGCAGCAGATGGTGTCGTCGGCGCTTTGCGCATCGCCAATAGCAAGAAGTGGAAAATGAAGGTGAGGGTGAGAAGGGAAAGGAGGAGGACGTCACAGCCGCATATTGGCCACCAAGCTAGTTTGAACCTAGGCATGTGACCCAAATCACGTAACAGCTCGTGACAGCTAGTCACATGACATGGTCTTGCCAAAACCATATAACAGATGGTCATGTGATAAATCACATGACTTAGTTGACCTTGTAGAATACAGAAGAAGCTAGGTTGGCCACAAACTCTGTTCTTAGTCCAGCCTTGCACCACGAGTGCAAGCTGCCAACATTTTTTTTTCCAGTGTTGACAGCTCGACGGTGTTGCTAATTTTTGCAGTTCTGGATGTAAACGACCATTGCTTTGGAACAATACGCAGCCACCATAAAGGCTGTCGCTGCCGGTACTGAGTCGCATGGTACCAGTGCCATTGCTTTTTTTACGGTTTTTTTATAAAATTTCATTGCATGCATGCCTCTAATCACTATTGTGGGGCACAAGACCATCTGTGTATGTTAAAATGTTTTGCTCATCACAAAATAGATTTTTGTAAAATCTACCTCACATAATAAACATACTCGGTCAGCTACTTGAAACTGCAAGAAATTGCAAGAAATTCTGCATTTGCCATGTGATCCGTCAAAGACGTTGGGCTTTATCATCTGCCTGTTTTGTCAACTTGGCTTGCATTTTTCGGAAAAATTTGTGCATTCATTGCACAGATAAATACTGCAATATTTATTATAAAGCATTGTGGTTTGCAGTTTATGCAAGTGCCTTGTCTCTCTTCTTTTTTAACCACTCGAGGGCTCAGCAGGCTCACCAGTCAGGAAATATGCTTAGAATCACCAAGGGAAATCCTGGAAATGCTGGGGAATTTTGAAAATTTTATGTCATAGACACCTTGATGGAGCCACAGAGGAAATCTGTGTGGATTTCTCCGAAAGCCTCCCAGTTAATCAAAAAGTCCCATACCAGGGCGAATCTTTATCAACTGGGAATAAGTTTCCTTTGATAAATCTATGTGGCCATATGGATGGCAATTTTTCCTATCAATTGTTTGATTTTTAGTGCAGTGCCATTGTCATTTGCATTAATTTAGAGTAACTTCATTTTTTGCCATGTTGGAACAGGCCAGTAAGGTGACATCAGGACAAGTTTGTGCAGGGTAAAACTTGGCACGCTGTAGTGAGTGGGAGGGGCTGTGATACCTCGGAGGAATGCAGCATTGCGAGTAAATAATGTTACTGCTACCAGCAATACGCACCAGTTTTATTGGGGCGTGGGAGTTATGAATCACCACGCTGAGCGGCTTGCAAACACCGCAGATCTTGTGAAGTGGGAAAGTTCCAGTGCGCCCGTTCGCAGGAGTTCAAAGTTGGGGCGCGTTTATTACGCAGGAAAAAAAAAAATCCGGAATTTGACTACTCAAGTTGGGGGGTGCATTTATTATACGAGTGCATTCATTATGCGAGTAAATACAGTATTTTCCACTATCATCATGAGCTTCGACGCAGTGATATTGTAGTGTCAGGGATGTTTTGCAGTTTTACAGAGAAACTAAGGCGGTGCCACCACTCCACCAGCACTTCTACCACATCGAGATTTGATTGGCTTGCAGCAAGAAAAATCTTCCTGATGGCAGTCGGAGCGATGTGCACTGTTGAGGGACAGTTCTCGCTCTAGAGTAACGTTAGAGTGACGAGCCTCCTTCGCTAACGTTAATGAACCTCGTCTGTTTGATCTGATAAGCGTACTCTGCCGAAGCAAGGAAGAAATTGTGATCTATTTCGCACGACCTTGCTTTACTGTGTGGGGCCAAGGAATTTTCAAAACTATCGATTTTGGAAAGTGATACCGGAACACAGCAGCTGAAAAAGCATCGGAGCGGATGGGCAACCCATCTCACATTCTATAATGTGCACATCTGTGAGGCAATCTGCGGTACCATTGAAGCACAGTGCTAGCTGCCGCATAGAACCTATCTTCCCTATGTAGTTGCATGCAGTGCATCACATGGTCGCACCGTAACTGCTGGGGCACTTGCTGTGCCATGTTCACTTGCTTATTATCTCATTGTTCTTCAGGCATGCTCATCTCGTGCTCGTTCACGACTGCAGCGAGTATCTTGGGTCAGTGCGATGATTCCGAGCGGCTTTGTTTCCATAAGCAGCGCACATTCTTCATCCCGTACGGTGGTGCACTAGTTTGGATTGTCGCTTAATGAACCGCCTAGTTAAAGAGCGCTACGTTCCAGATTGCTGAGCAGATAGCTGCCTTTTTTCATCATGACATGGCTGTGTCGTACAGACGCATTCAACGCTGTAGCGCCTATCTGTGAAGGCATTGTCGCACTGGTGCTGAAGTCTGAATCGATAATAGACGCTTTCAGTGTTGTGGTAATCTTCGAAATTCAGCTTCAGACATCGATTGAGACAGTTCCAGTGCAGTACTCCTTTTGGTCTGTTTTTTTTTGTTGTTGTTGTTGTTTTAAATTGGAAATTTGCTTCACTAGACCATTATTCCACTGAAATTTAATCTCATGCTCAAAGCTGCTCCTAAACGTGGTTCTGCCTGTGCCAAACTACTCTAAACTGCAATTTCTTTTGTACCAAACTGCTCTAGAATTTTGCCGGCTCCAAAAATTGCTCTATGACTTTGTACAGTCCCACCCCTGTAGTAGTCATGTGGATGTTGAGCGAAATTTTTTTTATCATGTGGCAAAATTTGGTGCTCATGTTATAGACACAGGAGCGATTGTATAGAATTGTATTGGAGTTCTCTGCACACCCAGAATGTTTGCTTGGGAACAATATCCTTGCATGATTCAGTATTACAGTTACATTTCCATCTCCATGGAAAGTGCATGCTTTTTAATTAAAGCAAGTTTATTGCACTGTTGAAATATTAGGTAATAGTGTGGAGCCAATCTTGGGCTGCTGGTGCGCACTTTGATGTCGAGTTCTCTGCTCGTCCTATTTCTTTCTCTTTTAATAGTAGTGCCTTCCTGCATTTTCATTCCAGATTATTCCACACAGCCCCTAGTGTCCCACACTATGCTAGTAAGTGCCAAACCCTGCTCAGAGCCTTGCCTGGGTTGTTTACATCATTTGGCTCTATTTTAGCATTACATTTCACCCGTCACTATTGGTATCTCTTCTCTCACCGTTTGCCTTATCTTTCAGAAAACAAAGCCATTGGGGTGATGAAAGCTGGCCACTGTTTCACCATTGAACCCATGATATCAGAAGGTGTGTGCAGCTTCACTTTAAACACAGTCTTTCTTTTCCGATGGTTTCCCAAAGTGCAAGTTCTTGTAGCTACACATTTGCTTTTCCGATGTGTTTCATTCTGTCTGGGAGTGTTACTGCACAGTGTTTATGTAGCCTTCCCTGATATTGCTGGCAGGAACAGGCACAAGTAAGTCATGCAGAAATTGTGCGAGGTTACTGGCAAGAGCAAGGCTTCTGGTCTTAAAGCCCCTTCATTCACATTCTGGAAGTGGTACAGCTGCTACAATTGTGCCAGAACTGTGATATCCCTTGAAATTGCACCATGCTGCTCCAAGATACAGAAACTTATTATTGCAGGCTTGTTTTCTTTCTACAGTAGAACCCCACTGGTACGTTTTTCACGGGACCGTAGAAAAATAAACGTAAGAGCCGGGAAACGTTAGAGCCGAGAAATGGGGAAAATAGAAAAATGAGAGAAGTGGTGATCGGTACACTATTTTATTTCAGTGCTAGCGCTTTCAGTGCACGCATCGGCACACTCGGCTATGATTTCGTCGACAGAGAAAACCTCGGTGGTGACAACGGCATCATCGATGGAAATGTAATCACTGTACGCGATTCCGTCACAAACAGTTTGCACAGCTGTGCCATAATTTAGCTGGTGGAAGCCGGAAACGTAATGGGTGTCACCCATTACGTTCAGTCAAGCCAAGTCAAGCAATGTGAAAAGTCAGTATTGCCGTTGGCAGTGGCTGCTTGGAGTGTCGATTCGCAACGTAACATACGGGAATGTTCCCACACTGCGACGTAACAGCGGGGTCCCTAATGCATTGAATCCTATGGGAGCTATGGCGGGACTGGCCCAAAACAACGTAACAGCCAGGAAAACGCAGCAGCCGTGAACGTAACAGCGGGGTTCTACTGTACTGTACTTGTCGGCGGAAACCGACAGCCGTGCAAACCAAAGCAGGGAAAAGCAGACCTTAGCATCATGCTGCATTAGCATTCCGGGTCTCCAAGCTTGCCAGGCAGCCACCAACTCCATTACAGTAAAACCTTGTTGATTCAGCTTTCATTTGACAGCAAAAGGTGTCCAAATTAGCGATAGTATCAATGCAACAGTAGCCAAATGTGTACTGCATCATTGAACTTTAATTTCTGGGATAGTTGCACAACTGTTCTATTTTTCATAAAAGAGAATCCGTGTAAAAAAACTTCCATTTGTATCATCTTGCTACTTCCTTGGTATATACATGGCTTTTTCTTTCTTTCTGTCCCTCTTTCATTCCCTTTCTTTTGTTTGTTGTGTTTTGCTTCTATGTATGGGCATCTCTGTTCAGCTGTGCTTCTGCATGTCGAAACTCTATAATTAGGCCGATGAACACAAACACGTTCACTGGCCTGCAACCATTACTGTATGAAAGCAGCTTGTTCAGCTGAACGAAGGACGCGTGGGCTCCCCATGTCACGCTGTAACTTGAAGTGGCCAAAAACAACAGGAGTGAGGTGTGCGCAACACCTGCACTTACCCTTTGCCCTCCTCATCTCCATGGAGGGGACGCCGGTTATTGCCTGGTGGTATGGCACGCGTGCAAGAGAGGATTGTTTTTGCCTATGCAACCCCAACGTGAAAATGTGACGCATAACAAGCTTCGCTTGCAAACGAAGCTACTACCTGAATGCCACCTTCTCTGGGAACACAACTGGGTTCCCTATCGATGCGATAGCGACCACAGTTGGTGCTGGTTGCTATCACATCGATAGCTGCATGCTATCCATCGATTGCTGCTCGTTGCTATCAATGCGATAGCGACCAGCAGCAATTCTATGCAGTCTCACAGAGATTGCTGGTCATCATTGTCATGCCTGCTGGGCTCGGCAAGTGCAGGGGAGATGTATGGGGAGATTTTTCACCCCCTGCAGAAGTACACTTCCTACTTTGGGATATGTTGAATTGCGGTTCTTGCTTCACTTTGCTGAGCTCTCATTGAAGCCACTTGGCACAGCTTTCATGTGCTTCAACACAGTTTACAAATGGTGGTACACCGAATTACTAAGCTATGTAACATTCCTGCTGGCTACCTTTTTCTACCTCTTTAGTGAGCAGAACTTTAAGTTTGACATTTTTGCCTGGAGAGTGCCGGAGCCATTTCTAATCGTAGGTCAAAGAAGCACATGAAGGGCATGCTTAACTGAACATTTCAATAGCACACTGTCACATGGCCTACAGCAGTCCACCAGAGGACACATGCACACATGCAGGATTGCACGTGTGCAGTCGTCACTGGACTGACAGAACTTGAAGGGACACTGAAGTAAAAATGTGGAGTGGTTTAGAATGACAACGTATAGTTCAAGAACTTGATTGTTGTTAATTTTGCAATTTTATCATCATCATCAGCCTATTTTAAGTCCACTGCAGGATGAAGGCCTCTCCCAAAGATTTCCAATTTGCCCTATCCTGAGCAAGTTGGTTCCACTTTATGCCCGCGAACTTCTTAATTTTGTCACTCCATCTAACCCTACGCCTGCTTCTGTTGCGTTTTCCTTCTCTTGGTATCTGTTCTGTCGCTCTTACTGTCCATCTCTTATCTGTCCTCCACATGATATGCCCTGCCCAGGTCCACTTTTTTCTTTTAATTGATATAAGAATACCAGCTACTCCTGTCTGTTCTATGATCCACGCCACTTGTTTTTTATCTCTTAGCGTTACACCTATCATTTCTCTTTCCATTGCACGCTGCTTGCTCCTTAATCTATTCTCTAGTTCTTCAGTGGTCCTCCGTGTTCCTGCACTGTACGTTAGTGCTGGGAGAATGCAGTGATTAAATACTTTTCGCTTTAGTGACAGTGGCAAGTTTCCAGTCATTATTTGGGAATGCCTCCCAAACGTGCCCCATCCCATTCTTATTCTATGGAAGATTCTATAGAATTTTATGTTCAATATTAAAAAGAAAATGAATGTCAAAATATTATTTTGAAATTTGCACCGGAACTTTGGCCTCATGTCGTCGGAAGGCCAGTTTCTTTTTCTCATATTCTCACCAGATCCGCTCCATCAAATAAATGTTCTGAAACTCCCTGTGTTAAGTCCCCAGCTTCCTTGGAACATAATGTGTGCCTTTCTTGTGGATAAGTACTTATGTAGGCTTTAGCAGACGCCCTCAAAGATCTGTGACATCACCCGTATTAGTGCAGGAACTTCAAAGCAGTCGCCACCCCTATGTTTTTGTTTTTTTTCATGTTTTCTAGCTTACTGACGATCTTCTCCTTTAAAGAGTGGTGTTTTTGGTGTTGTGAAAAGCTAATCTGCGAATTCGGGAAAATTGTTTTTTGTTTTAGTGTCCCTTTAAGCATTGAGACAGCCTACGCATACCCATACAAAGGAAGTCGAGCTTGTTGTGCGACCTTGAGCTAATATAGTGCAGCAGGCTGTGCAAAATATACTACGTTTGGCCATTTCGTCACACACCATCTGTTGCTGTGCACATTGGCTCTGCACTGTTAAAGGGCAACTCCGGCGGTTTTTTCACCATGTTCTGATATCGATGTTTTCGAATAGTACTGATAGTCCTGTAGCAGCCAGGGTGGTTCAATTTACTCAGAAACGCACCAATAATTTTAAATAACCGACCGAAAGGCGTGTTTAAACCGAAACCGAAACGGGTAGAAGCACCTTGCAGTGTATGCGATGACGTCACAACCTTCCCGCGTTCAGAAATATGGAGAAAAATGACAGTGGCGAGGTCATCCGACGATGCATTGAGTTATGCCAGCTTTTCTGAACTTGACTGCGACGATTTGAACGCTGAAGTACCGCCGTTTTGCTTTTGATGTCCCGCAGGCTGGGGTAGGCAGCATTGAAGGTGATGACGTCAAAAACACAGGGTGGCCCGCAGGGGAATCCGCTAAAAAATTTTAAAATTCGTTTCCAGGAAAACTAAATGACTTGGAACCGCCTGGTTTGGCATATATTATTACAGTGCCGAGGAGAATACATACTGAAAATTTCATTAAGATCAGTGGACACTGAAAAATCGCCGGAGTTGCCCTTTAAACATAGACACAGCATGGAGGAAAGTGGTTGCGGACACGTAAGAGCAGCAGCACACCTTTCACTTTTAAGTGGTGGCATCACGGTCCCTCTCTTTCCTTTTCGACGTGCACTGGTGATGGTAACAAAAAGGGTCACCTCCATGGCACGATGCCACTGGATGGGGCTGCGCTCCAGTGGCATCGTCAAAATACACGGTTTTCGATTAAAGCAAGCATTCAAATAAAGCGAGTTCATTATAGCAAGTGTCTACCATAGTGTAGGGACTCCAAGTGAGTTAAAAGTTAATTTTCTACTTCAGACCCACAAAATGTGGGTGTGGGTGCAGGTTCAGGTTGGGGACACATTATGTTCCAGTCAAATACTGCCAAATAATTTGATGGTGTATGTCTCATTGCTTTTCCTCCCTTTTTCTGAAAGGAACCTGCACACAGTTTTTATCCTCCAAGTTTGGCATTACTATGGGTTCCCTGTATCTTATTGAGATAGCGCAAAAAGAATATGAAAATTGATTGATGCCAAAAAATGAAGTTATTTAACTGATAAGTTTAAAATAAGGGCAGATCATGAAGAAGCATACCCTTTTGCAATCTTTGCACTTCACTTGTGCAGTGAGGGCCTACACTGCTTCTTATCAAAATGGGCCTTTCATTCGCTGATAGCAAAAAAAACTCTTCCGTTGTGTTGTTTACTTGACAACCCATTGCTGCATTTTGTGATAGACAATTTACCTAAACAGAGCACTGGTATCTAAATGTCCTGATAATTTCTTCAACTGGAACATTTCACCAACATGGATTTTTTTTCAGAACTTGGAATTAAGAAAGAAAGCTAGGATACGTATAACTATAGCTGTTTCTGTGTAAATTGTGTGTTTCTGTGTGCAGGTTTGTGTAAATTGATTGGCAGCATATGTATATCATCTGTTGTAAAATGCATTACATTAAGTACAAAATACAGTAACATTTGAGCATTCACACAAGCCTAGTATTAGGACGTTCTGCTTTAAAAAATAATGCTTAGTAGTAGTCGTAATTTTTTAGTTTAAGTATTTGAAGCTGTTTGAATATTCACCACATTTACCGCATAATCTGCCATGACCAAACATTCAGGAATATTCGTGTATGCATTTTTTTTTAATAGAATATGCTTCGAGTAAGGAAAATATTCAGTTTGTATTTGAAATTTTGAATATTTGCATGCCCCTAATATTAACGAAATTTTCCGTTAAACAGTCAGCCTCTCACCAGGCCACGTGGCAAATTTCGGTTATACATTGGAGGTTCCTAAGTGGCTAATAAGGAGTGGTCTACCACGAGAATTTTTCAAAGTGGTCCTTTAGTAGCAGAGTTAAATGGTTCAAGTGGCATGAGACTTGGTTTTGTTTAACTGAAGTTTGAATGAGGAAAACACACAGTGCATGTTAAAAGTCTTTGGGATTCAAAGTCCCTTAGGAAATCAGCTTTCGTTGTCACTGTTTATGCCATTAAGTTTCTTTCTTTTCTTTTTCTTATTCAAGCCAGTTTTCCTACAGTCAGTGAACTGCATCTTTGACATGTTTTTCCACGCTGTAACATGCCTACATCCTTGTACCTTAATATTCAGGCACATGGCATGACGAGGTGTGGCCTGACAACTGGACAGCAGTGACATCGGACGGCAAGCGCTCAGCGCAGTTTGAGCAGACACTGCTGGTGACAGACACTGGCTGTGAGATACTGACGCGCCGGCGCAGTCATGACGGGCAGCCGTGGTTCATGGACAAATGACCCCCTTCATCAGAAGGGCAATGCATTGGGTGAGTAAGAAGTTCTATACCATGCAACATTTTGCTCTTTTATGTACACCTTGCTCTTTTACGTATTTTTTACACTCTTATTTGCAATGCTCTCTAAGACTGAATATGATTGTCTCACCTAAACCTAATTTACAGAGATGGCATGTGGGCAACAGTATCTGAAGTTTAGCAAACATGGTGCCACCCATTCTTTATGCTTCACATTGAATTCAGGTGCACTCGGGACAGAGTTGTGTTGGATGCCTGTCACCTCCTTCTACCTTATCGAAGTTTATCATAATTTATCAAGGGCAATCTCTTTTTGTCTTGACATAACAAGCTTGTTGCCCTCTGACTTCTCATGCTTCCATTTACTCATCCTTCCACATGCCCAACTTCACTGCATCCCCTTTTTTGCTGTCAGCAATTATTTGACCATGTACCATACTCACCGAGTGTCCACCTGAGACCCACCCACATGCTGTTCATTAAACACTAGGGCCCCTAACTTTATGCGGTGTATATTTTGGAATTTTGCAAATCCAGATCGAGGAATCCACAAAAATTTGCGGCAACACTGTACGGGCACAGAGTACATGCGACACCTTATTTAATAAACAGTTTCAGGCTCCTAACATAACTGCATTATTTGAAACTTAAGGGAGGTGTCGTGGCAGAGCACCAGATGATGCTTATGGCATATTTGGGATACATCACCATAACAACGATACTTTTGGGACACAGCATCTCCGTAACAACTGAATGATCTCTCTGTGTCAACAGAGTTATGTACATTCATAGGTATTTAAGGGTAGTTGAAAGTGTTGTGCTAGGATGCATTGTAATGCTCACGCATAGTCTTGTTTAATTCCGGACATTAAACCTTGCTTAGGTATCATTATTGAGAGGCTCAGCTTACCTTCATGTCACAAATGTGACATGCGGCAAGAGAACACGCTTCACTCTATATAGGCAAGAAGGTGCAACGCACTGTAGCTGCTGTACATTTAGTAAAATTTGTCCCTTCTAAGAGCTAATAACATATACAGTAGAACCTCGTTATAACAAACCCGGATATAATGAATGATCGGATATAACGAAGTAATCGCAATTCCCCTTGAAGTTCCTATAGATATTGGTTATAACGAACTAATGGTTATAACGAAGTAATTACCGCTCCCCGTCAACTTCGTTATAACGAGGTTTTACTGTAAAAAGGAAATCTGAAGACTAGGCTTATGTGGTTCAAGGCAAAGTTAGTGAATTGTAATTAGTATAATCGAATTGGAATATAACAGAAAGATTTTTTAGTAGTAGCGGTAAAATGCACTTTGTTTTAAAAGTTGCTATATTTAATCAGTGTAAACATATAAAATTCATTCCAAGACATTAAGAAAATTTCACCAGGGTACAGGTAATTTCTCCCATGAAGTGTTTTCACGGCAGTACAGATTTTCCCAGGAAAAGCTGTTTCATGGCATAAATATCCACACTGCAGTGAAATCACCTTTATAAGCAAGTTACACGTGGAAAGATTTCTTGTTCATTTTCAATACATAAAATTCTGGCAATTAAGTTCATTTGAAGAGAATTTGAATGCTGTAATATTCGTTCAGATATTCACTCAAGCCTTGTATTAATGATGTTCCACTGAGAAAATAATACTTAGCACAAATCATCTAATATTCTATGCTCTTGCCAGAAACATCCATATTGGAGTGTTCGGAAACACCCAAATATGCATTTTTCCAATCAGTTGTGCTTTAAATAAGAAAATATTCCATTTATATTTAAAGTTTCAGATATTCGCACATTTTGTAGTCATTTCACACATGGAAGACAGCTGCGTGGGCTTTTCTTTGCGTAGTAAAACGGCAAGTTGGGCCAGTTGGTTGGGATTCATTTTTTTCACTTGGTTACAGCGCAACATAGACGAGGACAGCGCAACATAGACGAGGTTCATTTCCTTCTATTGTCCTCGTCTATGTTGCGCTGTAACCAAGTGTTTCTTTGCGTGCCTGAAACCTGTGCCAGTTAGTGGAGGAAGTGATGTTCCTCTGTTTCCAAAAGTGAGGCATTTGATTTTTTTTTTTTGCATTTCCGCGAAAAAAATATGAATTTCATGGTTTTTCACGGAATCGTGGAAAGCTATGGCCCTTATTAAACACCCACAGGTTGTCCGCATGTAGCTCCATAGCACGCCTGCCAACTCTGCTGATTTTCCGAGGAGACTTCCAATTTCTTAGCAGTCATGGACATGGCTATAATTCTTTCTGATAATCAGCCCTAACACCAGTGTAAAAGCAGAATAACAAAGCACAGTGGCACTAAATATTTTCTGGCCTTCAGGAACCCCAACACCTTGCCATGGGTCCCTCCTATCGACCTAGTGGTGTAAAGGAGGGGATGTGGCCTCCTATATATATATATATATATATATATACATACATACATACAATGAACTCCCGTTGAAATGAACTTGGTTATAACGAATTTTCGGATATAACAAACAAAATGGGTATGTTTGTTTGGTTTCCCATAGACTCAATGCAGAAGAAATCCTCTTAAGACGAACCCCCTCATAGGTAACCTTCTATTAAGGATTTCAGCAGAACTTCTTCTATTAAGGACTTTCCCAGTGCTGTGGACAGCTGCCCCTAGTTTATTGTAGGGGGCCCCAAGGGCTAGATACCTGTGTTCTTTTGTTGTCTCCCCACCAAGAAGAGTACAAAAGAACCAAAGACTAAGTAAGCAAAGCCACTCAGGTGCCAGTAAGAAAACTACAGAGTTTTATTGTTGGGGACCCCAAGTGCTGGTGGCACCCTGCCTTCTTGGGCCCTTTTGTTGTCTCCCCACCTCCTTGTACAGCACCTACAGGGAGAGTACAAAGGAGAACATGGCAAAAGAATCCAAGAGGGCTTACACAGAGAGACTGGGTACCTGAATAAAGTTGCCCCCCGCCTCCAACTAGTAGAGCAGAGCTAAAGCAAAGCAGAACAAAACAAAAAGGGAGGACTGGGGCTTCCACAAAGGGGCAAGAAAAAGGGGATGGATATAAAAAAGGTGAATGGCTGCTTTTTATCCACAACGAAGTGTACACATTAGACCTTTTGGCTGATCAGCACCTTCTGGGGCAAGTGCAGGAAAACTACCCTGAGGAAAGACAGGCCTAGTTTCTAGTCTGGGCAGTAAAGGTGTCCTTGATGACATGAATGTGTATGTGAGTATCCTCAAAGATGTGCCACAATGCCTAACACATTGACTGGCAACACAACTGACATGCTTACTGAAAAAGTGCTTGCAGTGCTTTGAAGAATATGGGAGTTGGCCTGTGCCTGCTTTAATTAAGTTCTCTAATGAACAACCTTTTCCAGCAGCATGGAGATTCTGGAGGATACTTAAATTGTTAGATGAAATGTTATTTATGGCTGCTTGCCAGTGCTTGAAGACAGTTTTCAAGTTGGGTAAAAATATGGTTGTAATTTTTTCCCAATTGCAAGTCTACTTGATTGACTTTTTGAAGTAAGATGTTTGTATCCACCTGGGCAAGTGGCCAATCCGTTCTTGGAGGAACTTTTGATAAGACGAACAAATTGTCATGGTCCCCTTGAGTTCGTCTTAAAGAAAGTCTACTGTATGTACAGGGTCGTCCACTCTTAGGGTGAACACGACGCAACGTGGCTCCCTTTTTGGAACGCCAGTGCTTGCGACGTGGGCATGCATCGAAGCTAATAATGTGCAGGTGCACAGAGTGATCCAAGCCCCTCTACGCCTGCACTAGATTAGCGTCGACGCGCAGTCCCATCGCGAGCGCTGGCGTTCTAAAGAAGGCAGCCACGCTGCGCCGTGTTCACCCTAAGAGTGGACGACCCTGTACGCACATACACACACACATGGTTCATCATGTATGTTATCTTGATAAGCAACTCGCTGTACCATCACATCGCAGCGTGCGCAATTAGCTTCATCACCATACAAAGTTGTCATGCAGTGAAGTGTGCTGTATTGGAAGGGGCTACTAGTTTTCACAAGCATTGAGCATATTTTACCCTGAACATGTGTGTTATTACTGATTTCACATACACACTCTAGTACGAGTACTAGCATAACAGCCAGTGTCTCAAAGCTGTACGTGTGGTTGACCTTTCCTTTTTTGCCGGAACGCGCGCACCAACTCCCTTCCTTTGACAATCCACCTTTCACGTACTCCACGCGGAATGCCGGGGGGGGGGGGGGGGGGGAGGAGGAGGATGAGGAGGAGGAGGAGGAGGGGGGCGGACAGAATGCTCGTTACATTGCAAACTAGCAACACATGTCGTCTGCTGAGTAGAGAGCGTCGGAGGAACGCGCGCGCGCGAGCGACCTCGCTTCTCCTTCAGCATTGAGTTTTCTGGTACCTATAAATATTTGTCCCTGGTGATCTAATTATTGTTACGACCGAGGACACAACAAATCTTGTTGCTGAACACCGAGCCATAGTACGACGACCTTTGGAAGAAAAAAAAAACCGCAGGAAAACGCGAATAACTCGGTTCTAAAGCTACCGCCAGCCCTGCAACTGGAGCTTCTATCACCCCAAGGACAGGCGTGCCGCCGCGATCGGCGCTCCCGTCGGCGGAAAGTTACAAGTGCACTATCCCCATAGGTGGTTTCCGCGCGGGTGGTCATGAGGAAATGGCTGGCCACGCGAAAAAAATTAAGGACACTGCTCCGGCCTCTGAACGACAGTGACGTGTCGCGCACCTTTCTCTGCATGGGGGCCAGGAGAAGAACCTTTCACCGCCATTTTTTGTCGCCGACCGGCGGTGCTTTGCTCACCTTCGTAGAAAAAGTGACGTCAGCCCATTTACAAAAAGAAAAAAAGGAGAGCCATGAGATGTCCGTGTCACGTACAGCATTGCGATACAAGTGATACATTTTAAAAGTATTTCATTGGTGAGATACAAATATATTTTGCAAAGTTATCCAGATACAGACGTACAGATAGTCATAAATGTTTAAGAGAAACCTCGCGACAGTCTTGTATCGTGATGCTGCCGAGCCCTGCTTTTAAGAAGTGTTGCTTCTGGATATATTTTTTAAAAGGAAGTAGCTGTAACGGTATTTACAGTTACAGTTACTGTGTAAAATGTAACAGTGTTACAGTTACGAGTTCCTCTAAATTAAAAGTAACTAGTTACAGTTATAAGTTACTGAAAAATGTAACTAGTTACCGGTAACGTGTTACTAGTAACTAGTTACTGCCCAAGACTGCAAGCACCCACCTCCCCTCTTTTCTTTCCCCCCTATATTCTCTTTATCTTGCTTTGCAAAGCATTCGCACTGACAGCATTGCGCACTCTGCACACTCTGAAAACAAATTCTCCTTGTGCTCTACAGTAAGTAGCACCAGCTTACTGTACAGTAGCTAAGTTTTGCAGTAAAGCATTGGCAGTAAAATAGTGATCAACTTCGGTATTTTCATCATTCTCTTTTGGCGAAAGCACTCGCGTGACTGAAGGAACTTGGCAGTGCACAGCCTCCGACAGTGAGCACTCAGCAGGAATAACAGAGGCTATGTTTGGATGCATCTTAGTAAAGCAAACCACTGCGAGATGCCGCTACCAGTCCCACTTTTTGTCAAGGGTTTCCCGGTAATTTGGTATCTGTAAACATATAGAAGCCTGCGGACAGACTAAAATTGCCTAATAACATACCGTCATAGTCGGCATCTAGCAGCTTTTGTCAGAAAAAAAACGCATGAGTTGCTCAGTGCATAGGACAATGTGATGAGATGATGAAATTGGCTGATAGTATGGTTTTGAAGCATTTGGTACACCACACCAAATGCTTCAAAACCATATACCATGCAGAAGCATGTATAGGACGAAGAGACGAGCTTTCCCAATGCTTCAAATGCCCCACCTGAGAGAAGTGCCAACTGAGATTAAGAGATGAACAGACACAGTAACTGCGGTGACAGTGCGTAGGGGTGCTATGATGTCATCTGCCATAGGCCGCTGGGAAGCAAGGCACTACTGAAAATAACAGAAAAAGGATGGTTCTTGCTCTTTTTGTCAAGACAGCTTATTGTGTTTGTCATTTTCAGGTCTTAAACTCTTGTTTTGATGCAAAAAAAAAAATACCTGCAAAATTTTCATTCTGTATCCCTTTAAGGTGGCAGTCTCACTCCAGCAGCTCAACCAAGCCGTTTTAGTCGCTTTTTGAGCGGCTGTGGTGGCTGTTTTGCTTGGTGTACAAAGTTGTCTTATGGGTCACTGAAAAGCTTGATGTCTGTAGAGTTCAAATATGTACACTATAAATAACTACAAAGGCATAGTTTAGAAAAGGAGGGATGTGAATCAGATCTAATGACACAAGTTTTGCTGACTGTGTTCTAGTTGTGACGACATTTTGCAAAATCTACTAGCTCTACAACAATGTTCTTTGCACAGCACCTTTAAGACATAATTATCTAGTAATGTTGGAATGGAAAGTGTTGTTGCATTTTTGCTTTGCCCCTTATTAGCATAGCTAACTAAAGCAATTTTCACTGCAAATAGTCCAGAAACTACTCCTCAGACCAAGTTGATTTTGAAGGGGGTTCACTCTATGCACAGCTTATTCTGAAGCTTACCGTATTTACTCGAATCTAGGCCGGCCCCAATTCTAAGCCGACCCCCAAAAGTCCGAAGCCCGGAAAAAAAAACAAACTTACCTCGAATGTAGGCCGGACAAAACGGCGAAGACAGCGTTCACAAAAAGAAAACATTTATTGAACATGAAGATGAAATGGAGCAGTTGGTTCATGATGCAGATAACTCGAGAAACACACAGCCGCTAGTCCTATTGTGTGTGTGTTTCTTCTTTGTCGTAGTTTTTTTCGCGCTGCTGCTAGTTATTTGCATCATAAAGATGCCGCGCTCATTCCGAGTCGTCATCGCTGCTTCCCTCGTCGCTGACTTCTTTGTCGCTGTCGTCAAACAGTGCGCAATCCTCGGTGCCATCAAGCGCATTGGATATGCTGCACTTCTTAAAAGAGCGCACGATCAAAGTTCCTGGGATATCATCCCACGCTGCAGCCGCCCAGCCTGCCAACTGAGAAAGTGATGCCCGCTTGATGCGGCCCGTCGGCGTCAGCTGGTGGTCCTCCTTGCTTAACCAGTCCGTGTATAAACCCCGCAGGCGATCCTTGAACGGCTTGTTTATGCACACGTCAAGTGGCTGCAACTGGCCCGTCATTCCACCCGGTATCACCGCGAGGTCGGTGTTCATTTTGGCCAGCGCAGCCTTGACACTGTCGGTCAAGTGCCCGCGGTACGAGTCCAGCACAAGAAGGGAGTGCTTGCATAGAAGGGCGCCTGGACGCCGCCGCCATACAATATTCAGCCACTCCTCGACCATGGCGCTGGTCATCCACCCGTTCTCGTTGGCCCGCACAATGACGTTTCGCGGGAAGGCCTCTTTGGCGGGCAGCGTCTTCCTCCGTCCACTGTGCAGCACAGCATCACAGTCGCGCGCTGCTTCTCATACCCCACAGAGCGCACCTTCACTTCCTTGACCCCTTTTTCGGAGACTCTGTACGCCACTGGCATATCAAAATATACCGGCGTTTGGTCCGCGTTGCCAATTTGGCCTAGCGGATACGCTCTTGCTCTTCTCTTTCGAAGCACGAAACACTGGAACTCCAACAACTTCTCTTCGTAGTCAGCCGGTAACTTTTGGGCTATTGAGGTGCGACGACGGAGGCTGAAGCCGAAGCGCTTCATGAATTTCTGCAGCCAGCCTCGGCTGGCTTTGAAGTCTGCCACCGACACACCTCGCTCCCTTGAAAGCTCCCTCACCTTGGCCTGGAGCACTTCTGTCGTTACTGGAAGGGCAGCTGCTCGTTGCGCCCGAACAAAGTCGGCCAATGCCGTCTCCATTTCAGGGTGACGGCCTTTCCGTGGACCGGTAAAAGCCATCCTCGTTGCGGCGCACGCAAGGAGCTTCTCCCGTTGGCCCCTCCAGCGACGCACATTTTTTGGTCCACTCCAAAGTCCCACCCGGCTTGAACGTCGGACGACGACTCCGCGGCTAGGACAACTTTCCTTTTTAAAGCGGCACTATAATGGCACCGCCTATTTGGCACCATTGCGCTACGCCACACAGACCGCTCGAAGCGGGACTCGAAATGAGAAACGACTCGCCTCAACTCTCACCACAATGATCAAAATGGCAGCCTCACGTGTGTAAGTCAGGTGTTGGCTCGGCTACTAACAGCTACAAAACCGTCTAGGTGGCGTTTTCTAGGTGGCGCTAGTTGTGCACCACTTTTCTCAATGAAAAAATTGCGCGTTTTTCAAAATCCTCGAATCTAAGCCGACCCTGGAGTTTGATACAAAGAAATTTGAAAAAAACTGTCAGCCTAGATTCGAATAAATACGGTATCTCCAGCTTTAGCTGTACACAGTCTTTCTGTGCACGTGTACGTCCCCTTCCCGTAGCGTGGTGATCACTGCTACGGCGGGTTCGGGCAAATAAGGCAACTGGCCAAGCGAAGCAAGTAACACTTTATTGCTGCACGAGCAATATCGCAGGCACTTCACATCGTAGAGGCATAGTCTGCTCTATACGTAGAACTAGTATAACAAAGGGAAGGCGTACTCCTTGCCTGATCGGGTCTCGCTGGTCAGGCTGGTTAACAGGTCCACCGCTGGCACAAGAGAGAGTTATCTCACTGACCAGTAGTCCTTTTATACCTTCCATCTCAAATGTTCTGTGAGGGGAAAGAATTCTCCCTCGCAGAGAGAGACAGGCACCTGTTCCCACGAGGAGATCTAGGGCTGGCGCACGGCACTGAAAAGGTGGAACGGGACGGAAAGGGCGGCCGGGAGGCATCTGTCACCTAACAGTGCAGCCCCTTCGCTGCCGTCGCAGATGCGCACTCGCGCCAACGTTAAGGGAAGGAAATGGGTGCGCGTGCTCAACCCACAACTTTTAGAGTGAATATGGAAGACAAAATTTTGAGTATGACTGCTCAGTTTTATTACCGCACAAGCGGTGCGTTTTTTGTTATAATGATCTAAATTAGGCTATAGCAGCATACATGGGTCCTAGTTCTGCATACTTTACCGGAATTCCGCTAAACCAGTGGGCGTGAGCTTGCGCACGAAGAAAGTAGGATAATACATATAGTATATTGAGAAATGGTCTTTAAATAAAGCAAGCAGAAATGTCAAGCGAAGCACTCAAGGTTTCCTAATTCGTTGCACTATAAATATCAACAGAGTCACTGTTAATTTGTAAACCGTGTTGAAAACAGAGCAGGCCTAGGTTGAAAGGTACATATAGGGTCCACTGTCATATTTGCAGACATAAATAACAGCAAAAAACTGCAGGAATACTGAAAAACTTTATTAGTTTTACAATTACAAGAATTTTCAGCTAGCGCCACCTACATCAAAAAGTTTCCATTTTCACTGAGTGTGGTGGGCATGGCCATTTTGCCTCAAAGTGCAAAGGTTTGCAACTTTTCAACTAGACTGTTACTCACAGTAGGAGCGACCCAAGTAGTGGTGGGGACAGGTCCTCCTCCCCTCTATTTTGCCATCCGCCATTCGCTTCCTAACCTGACCAGTTCTGCAAGCCCTTGCAGGGCAACCCCTTATGTAGACCGCGACAAAGGCTCGTAATCAATCTTAAATGCATGGTCTTGTGTTCTTTGTACTTCCCCTGCGCGCCTGGCCAACAAAAATAGGCAGGAAGACTATAAAGGGACCCAACAGTGCAGGGCTTGGGAGCACCAGCAATAGGCCAGGTGGCACAGTTGGTCAAAACTTAGGATTAAAGTGGCTGCAGGAAGCAGTCAAACTACTCAGATGAGGCATTTCACAGGTGCGTCTGAGTGAAAGAGTTGCTTCTCTTTCACATTTGTCTTTCACATCAAGACACCTCTTTGGTGGGGTCACCTGAATAACAACTCTTGGCACCTAATCGAATACTGCCACAGACAAACTGAATCAAACAGTAACTATTCGAACAGAATAGGATATTACAGGATTCGTCGTTATTGCTGGTAGTATTTCATTTTGGGAACATTTATCTGTACAATACAACCGTAACCTGTGAGTTTATAGCTGCTCAGTGATAGTTCTACGACAGCATGTATGATCGGACACAAGCCCAAACAACTGGACATCTGCAATCGACAGATTAGAAGTGTCTATATAAGCATATATAGCAGAAATATTTTATGTGCGCACGTGCGCATGTTCCTCTTGTTACTAAGTGATAATTCAGTCATAATGCCTTCATTTACTCCTGCGTCACGCAAGCAGTATTATCTTGGTCGCATTGCTTGCTTCACGTTGTCTGTCGGATTCTTCGTGAATTGGGCAAGACAATTGCCCATGTCCGAACGCTTTGTAACTTGCATTCTTATGGTACTTTTTCCGGACGAACAAAAAGTCATTGTTCACACAGTCAAGTTTCATACTTTACAGGCTTACTCACACTGCATTTCAGAGAGATTCGCCGTTTGCAGATGTGATTAAAAAAAACACCAATTGTGCAGGCTTTGAGGCTAGCTTAGTGACGCTCATCGTTCATGGGCAGAGACCTTCGCCGCAGTGACCCTCAAACCTGATTGAAAAATGACAGGCTCCAAGAACAGAAGAGGAGAAATAAAAATAGAAAACAGACCCAGGCACAGCTCACATGTGCAGGGACAGTCACAACAGGCACCCCTGCGAGAGTGTGACTAACAACAGTAGTTGCTTGCTCACTGGGGGAAACACAAAGGACAGAATACAAGAAAGAAGCCAGGGGAAAAGCCACAACATTGTAGTTTGCCCCCACCCACCCTTTTCTAGTGTCCTGTTCTTCCAGCACTGTCACCATCTGGTATGAAGGTTTGCAGACCCATGTCTCCTCCTCACCCAGAGCCAGTCAGGAGTTTTCTTTTCTCCACTGTTCTCAGCTGCCCTTAGCTGCCCTGACTGAGTAGCATCGCCTTGTGGCAAAATTTTAAACTCTTTCAAGATGACGGCTGTGGAACCGCCACCTTAAGTGCCGTGTGGTATTGTAACCAGTGCATAGGGCATTTGTACAGTGACTTTGACAGTCACTTTGGGCGACAGGGATCTATTTCTAGGAGCAAAGAGCAAGTGGTTCCTGGAAACACCACTTAAAATTTTTACCACTTTTGTGCCATGTATGTGTTATATATGCTGAGCAACAAAATCACCACATTGTGATTTACATGCAGTGCTTGTTTGTTTCAATACTAAAGTTTGGTGAGGGGCTCCTCAAGGAGGCCTTCAAGTTTTCCCACGTTTCAGCTGATGTGCACGGGTTAAGTAAAACTATTGAAGACTCAAACAGTTTTGTGTTATGTGATCATGTATTTGTTAACCACTATCTGATGTTTAGATAAATACTATTCATCCATTCATTGTGGTGAAAAGGAAGCAGAGCTTTAGCATAGCCACTATTCTTTTGTTGTCCCATATTTAAGAGTTTGGTCATTGCTGTTCTTTTATTACTTGACAGAGCTGCTTTATTTTTCCATGTCTGGAAGTTTGTGAAATGGCATGAACCATTCTAACATTATTCTTTTCTTTTTTGTTTTTATCTGCAGGTCCTGAATGCCACTGTAAAAAATGAAGAATGGATTTTGCCTGTGATTGTAAATTCAAAACATGTGATCCACCGTGATCCTGGAAGACAAACTATTTTTGCTTAGGACTAAACAACTGCCCTTGCAAGGTTTTACAGATAAAAAAGTAAAGCTTTTGAAGAGAGACATGAGAAGACTGATCTGATATTTGAAGAGTGCACCTTGAGGTCTAGCATCAGGATTGTTGTCAAGAAAATTACTAATCCACTGTTCTTGAAGCCTGCTTTCATAAAATAAACAGTCAATTTCTATCTGTTGTTAATACACTGTACATTCAGTTGTGATAGCATCTAAACATTTTAAGGGACTGTCTACCACTTTCAAGGACTTTCTGTTATGCAAGAAAGAGCTTACCATTCAATTATCTTTGGTGGAAATGCGCTTTGCATGCAGACAGAGAAGAAGACGAAACACACAAAGTATATATAAACATGGAGTATATATATATAAGTATATATAAACGTGAAGTGATTTTTGAAAAGCAAGTAGGAATTATCAAAACAACTTTTTTCATTTAGTTTTGGCAGTATCCTGCAGCTCTTCTATTGATGCGCACTATTCCGGGCCAATATAATGTAGTGGTTCTTTCCTCTCAATCCTTTGCCACTTTTCCACTGCTTATGGTCAGCCTATCCTGTTGATAACACTGACATAGCACTCTGACCACAAACAAAGGATGGAAAGGAATGGTATTGGTTTAGAATTGACGCATTATGCTTGCCCTGATGACTTGGTGCAGTGAAGTTCTACACCGGTAAAAGCTGGAAACTGGGATTGCCTAAGGTTTCCACAGGAACGCTTACTTTTGTTGGAACACTAGAGTTATCTAGAGCTCCCCACAGTGACCTAGGGAACATTAGTTCGAGTGCTTCTAAAGGCACTTCATCCTCGGGGAGGGAGCAGTGAGGATAAGGTGCCTAACCTTCATCTGTACAGCTGCTTGGACGTTTATGTGTGCAGGGGAGGAAATTGTGCATCGCACGACGCATTATCCTGGGGAGAAGTTCCCCTTGTGAACACCCTTTGATAGACAACTTCAGTTCGTATTGTCGCGGTGCAACGCGAACAGAATAAAACACGACCTCTGACAACACAGCACAAGAGCTTGTTGAACAAACCCAAGAAAATGGACGTCGTCGTCGTCTTCTAATCCTTCCAGCAGTCCCACTACATAGAATCCCGTAGTGTTCTTTTTTCGTCATCGTCTTCTCTGCCACAGCACATGCGTCATTAGCCTCTCCCTAAAAGAGCATCGGCTCGATGCTATATCGTCAATGTCCGTTAGCTGGTCGCTAGCACAGTCACTAGGTGACATACGGCTTCATACGCACTACGTGCACCAATTCGGAACTGAGCTGGCGTTGCCTCGTGCAGGGGGGGCTATCTGGGACAACCTCGTAGGTGAGGTCACTTAGTCGTCGCAGGACTTGATAGGGTCTGAAGTATCGCCTGAGCAGCTTCTCGGACAGTCCTCGTCGTACAGGCGTCCACACCCATACCTTGTCACCTACTTCGTAAGCTACAGGTCTGTGACAGACATTATAGTGTCGTGCATTGTCCTCTTGCTGCTGGTGGATTCGCACGCGTGCTAGTTGTCAAGCTTCTTCCGCACGTTGAGTAAAATCATCGGCATCCGTGTCAATTTCGTCCGGTTCGTGTGGGAGCATGGCATCCAACACTGTTCTTACTTCATGTCCGTGGACAAGACGAAACGGAGTCATTCGTGTTGTTTCTTGTCTCACCGTGTTATAGGCGAACGTGATATAGGGCAGAATGTCGTCCCAGTTTTTGTGCTCAATGTCGACGTACATCGAAAGCATGTCGTCGATTGTTTTGTTTAGCCGCTCGGTGAGTCCATTTGTTTGTGGATGGTAGGCTGTTGTCTTGCGATGAGCGGTACCGCTCAGCGTCAAGATGTGATCCAAAAGGGCTGCTGTAAATGCGGTCCCCCGTCTGTTATGACAACCGCTGGCGCTCCGTGTCTCAAGACAACAATCTCTATGAAGAATTGGGCTACCTCTGCCGCTGTACCTCTGGGGATAGCCTTTGTTTCGGCGTAGCGAGTGAGATAATCAGTTGCTACAATAACCCAGCGGTTACCCGCAGCAGATGTAGGAAGTGGGCCTAAAAGGTCCACGCCGATCTGGTCAAAAGGCGTTTGTGGGACTTGAACAGGCTGTAGCAAACCAGCTGGTTTCGCCAGAGGCGACTTGCGCCGCTGACAATCTAGACAGGTCTGGACGTAATGTTTCACGGCAGCAGGTAGTCCTGGCCAATAATATCTTTGCCGCACTCTGTTCAGTGTTCGCGTATATGACGCATGTGATATTTGACGCATGATATCAGAGGGTCTACAGTATAATCAATTATACATAAGTTGTTCCTTTGGTTGCCTGCAATCTCGCATTTTCTACAGGCTGGCGCTACTGTTGAAATCTCAAGTCTCTTTCTGGAAAGGCCTGGTAGTCGCACTCTGGCAAAGATGCTTGGAATAGCTCACCTTAACAGCATGGTGCATTTTTGACTACTGAAAGTGACAGCTGCACCTACACGCCTCCCAAAAGTGCTTCTGACACTGTTGGACTGTTGCATGATGTCATGTGAAGAGAGCACAGTTCAGAACAAGCTGTTGTACCACTCTCTTCATCTGTTCTAAGGCAGCACCACTTCTCCGCTTGCATTAACTAGTAAGTATAAAATTATGTCTGGCTCAAAGGAAAGTTAGTAGAAGCAAGCCAAACAGAATTTCAAGCAACACATCACTTTATCTGAACAAGATGGCTCTTCCTGTACAGGTTTTCAGTAAAATGACATTACACAGTCCGGATTGTTCTTTCACTGTCAAACAATGTGATGTTTTTTTTTGTTGTTTTTTTTTATAATTTTGAAAGCTAAGTTGAGAACACTGTCCTTGCCTGTGGAAAAAGAGCGTGCTTGTTTTCATCAGTGTAACACAAGCCTCATTCCATCGTAGTGCAAGACATGCTCTGAGCAGCTTTTAATTAAAGCCCACCTCTAGTGCTTTTTGATGCTGTTAAGTATTGCAATTTTGTATTGATGAAACACTCCTTTTATGTGCCTGATAGCAAAAATTCTCGGCAAATGTCTAAATTTTCAAACCTTTCACTGCCAATCCCAAGATAACTCGGGCAGCCGCACTCGCACAAGCCTTGCCAATCACGAGTAAACTCATTTTGCCTCTTCATATCCCTCCCTGCCTCTTGCAAGACAATGGAGGCATAATATTGATGGCCATGTACTGTGCGATGTCAGTGCATGTTAAAGAACCCCAGGTGGCCAAAATTTCTGGAGCCCTCCACTACAGTGTCTCTTATAATCAAAGCATGGTTTTGGGATGTAAATCCTCAGAAATGAATCAATCTCATGTGAGAACCCCAGGAAAGAAAAATGTGCAGACGTGTACCACCTTCCATGGAGTGTACATATGAACGAAGGTAATTTACAGTAATGTTTCAAACGATAGGTAATGTGCATGTTTTTGCATCCGCGTTCGTTGTCTTCTCAGCAGCAGATCCATGACATCTCGGCGTGCCATATGCATGCACTATTTCACAGACGAAGGAATTCAGGAGTTAGGAAACACCGGAAATGCCTTCTGAACTATTTAGTCTCCTACTTAGTGGCTAATTTTATTAATTGTTAATTTTTATAATGAGCTAAGCACTTCATTTAACAAAATAATCTTCAGCAAACATGTTTACATGCCCTGAACAGCATTCCACAGCACTGCAAGCATAATATGTCGACATAACATTGCCCTCCCACGGTGGTCTAGTGGCTATGGTACTCGGCTGCTGATCCGAGTGTCGCGGGATCGAATCCTGGTCGTGGCGGCAGCATTTCGATGGAGGCAAAATGTGGAGGCCCGTGTACTGTGCGATGTCGGTGCACATTAAAGAACCCCAGGTGGTCGAAATTTCCGGAGCCCTCCACTACGGCGTCTCAATCACAGCTGGTTTTCGGACGTAAAACCCCAGAAATCAATCAATCGGATCGACATAATATTGAAAAATTAGCTATGCTTGCACTAGTGGCACAAGGCTAGCGAAGCTGATGGGCGCTTGGCTGGTCCGGGTCTGTCTCCAGCGCAGCCGCATTTAATTGTGGTGCGAGGCTTTGGGAAACGCTTTGCAAAGTTTCGCACCGAGCTCACTTTAAAGACGTTCGCGTTGAGCCACATACGGTGGAATATGCGGCATGCGTGTCCTCTGCTTGACAGCGTCCCACCCTTTACTGTATCACACTCTGCATGCCTATGCTATTTTAGGAGCTGCTTGGACACCACGAGAGGACTTATGCTCTTTTGGTGCAAAGGTATGCACAAACTCGTAGCTTTGAAAGATGCTGTGAGTCAGATAAATTGACGCACACTATCTTTGTCTTCTTTTTCTTCTGCTTGCTTGTGTGCCTGCCAGCCGCAGTTTTACCAGTGTAGTAGTGGGCCGAGAGATCAGTGCAAGAGAAGAAACACACCTGCAAACGCCACACGTTCTGAATTGCATAGAAGTGCACACACACTCTGGGGACCAGAGCTAACGATGATGATGGTTTTCTGACACTGGCAAGCACATTATGCGAGCCAGAAATTCTTTGCATTTAAAAGAAATGAAAATCTCTACACAATCCAGCAGGTATTACGGAGCAGTGCCAAAAAGCCCGGTAGTGAAAGGTTTAATAATAAATTGTAGCAGCCATTCCACCCTTGCAGTAATCTGTGATCAGTGCAGCTTTCATCAATTTGTAATTGTAGCCATTAGTCCCAGAAAAATGAGGAAGTGAACCCCATAGGAGAGATTATGTGCGGGTGGTACAAGCCTTGAATGTGTCTGGGTCTCAACTAGGAAACAAGAATCTTTAGGGCAGAGTCATGATTGGTGCAGTCTTGGAACATTTGCCACGAACATCAGATCATCTTCCGGACTAAAACACGTTCTTGGGCTAGTTGGTACATATTGTCTAAAAAAATTGGAGGCACCACAAGTATTCCTTAATGCAAATGTTTCCCAAATAAGTTGGTAGTATCCTTCTTGTCCTTGTTTCTTACTGTGCCTCCAATTTTTCGGAATTTTCAAGCTTTAGGTGATCACTCACTGCACACCAGTGCCCAAACACTCTGTCCAAGAACTTGCACTTAAATCGAGCAGCGGCACCAGCAGAATGTTTTATGCATTCTTGCTGCTGCTTCTTCATGCACCTGTATCTCTTGGCTGTGTTACCAGTTATCAGCCTCCCTCTGTGAATCATGCGATCGCATTGCTGGTTTCCACTCTGCCTCTTGTTTATGCAGCACCTAGCATCTGCATTTGCAATTCCTCCTCCTCCTCTCTTATCGCAAGGGTCTCTCACGAATGAGAGTAGTGCTCCCACTGTGCAGTGCTACAAACAACCATGCTTGTAGTGCCTCACTTTTTTATTTTAGCTTCTTTTTTTTTCCGCTCGTCTGTTCACCAAAAAAACAAACAGGTGTGCCATAGGCAGCTCTACTGTAAGGTGTGCAAAACGAAAACCGAAACCCAACCAAGCACTGTATCCATCACACAACGTAATATGCACAAGCATGTACGACTAGTGATTTCTGGAGTACAGTAGAACCTCGTTATAACAAACCCGGATATAACGAAGAAATCGCAATTTCCCTTGAAATTCCCATAGATGACATGGATATTGGCTATAACGAACCAATGGTTAAAACAGTAATTATGGCTCCCCCTTGAACTTAATTATAACGAGGTTTTACTGTATATGGATGAGTAATGCCGCGTCTCTTGTTACCAATTTCTTTATCGCACGCACAGAATTTAATTGCCACCAACTGCAATGTTTGGCTCCACACACTAGCTTAGGAACATAGCACTTATCGGTGCTTCTTGTGTGCATACTTGGACGTCTCACACAATGTGGGCCAAGCCTAGGAGGGTGGACCAAAGTGCTTAATGAAGTTCACTTGTTAGAAATCTGTGTGTCCGTCGAGCCTGTTATTTTGAATAAGTGACAGAAATGTGCAGAGTAACATGCTCAGATAATATCATTGAGATCCATTGACATCTGAAAACCACTGGAGTTTGGCTCTTAAATAAAATAGAAAACTGCATAAAGTCATAGTCCCAATGGACTCCAACGAATTGTTACGAGTTGACCATTTTAAACTGTAGCAGAGGAAAATGTAGCATGTGGGTGCACAACCCTTTTCTTGTGCTAAGTTTTCTTATGCTACAGTATCAAATGGGCAACAGTGTGTCCTGCTACAGGGGTTTGTCGCATTACTCAACTGCGATTTTTTAAATTTGTGTTCTGTTAAATTTAGCTGTGTGGACTGTGTTCTAGAGTGCAGGATTAATATAGGGCTTTGCATCATTGAAAATTGTGCCCAGTAGAAAACGTATAAGCACTCGACAAATCATGCCATTGACACCACCTGCAGAAGAGTTTTGGTGGTGTGGGGGACTCGAGTTTTTCTTGTGCGTAAATGGAAACTGCTTAAACTTTTTATTTATGGCACATGTCTTCTGTGAAAGCCTTAGTCGCAAGGTGGAGGAAGGTTCACGAAACAGACCAATTATTATCCACCTGATTCCTTGTTGCACCTCCTGCACCACTACATATTTTTGATTAAAAAAAAAAGTACAGTTTTTCTTAGTAGTTTCATTCTACAAAACAGGTAAGTGGCAACAAATGACAACTTGTCCCTTTCACGTTTGCGTGACCATTTTGCTCTTGCTGTGATGTCTATTGCAAGTACAAAGACTGAAATATCTGGTGGTTTTTGCTTGGACAACAACCAAGAACGGCCCATGCCCAGCATTGCCACTCACTCGGGGAATCCTGGGAACGAGGAGGGGCACCACATTGCCCGAGGGCTAACAAACCGGGAGGTGCGCCACTCAGACTCGGATTCTCTGCATGGGGCAGTGACTACCTATAATGAAATTACCACTCTATACAAAGAAATAAGGCGCACTTACCCTGCGCCTCATCAAACCTTACCAGAGTGCAGGCAGCAGTCTTATGACAGCTTCAGGCAGACTCATGTCTAAGTCCACACAGATTATCACTCGTCAAAAATGGGGAGTACAACGCCACATGTAAAAATTGTCACTCGAATGAATTGGTAACACAAGACCACATCCTCTGGGGATGTAGAGGTTCGCCTCCTCCACGAACGCTCTTACCAGCCCCCTCTAAACTGCCAGGCCCTACTAAGGACAGCCATCGATCTGGGGGACCAAGTTAAAATAGTCACTTGGGCCGAGGGAGTCGCCCCCAAGATGGGCCACCCTGAGGACCACCCTCTGTGACCATGAAATAAAGATGTCACCACCCCTGCCTGCTTTCGGACTGTGTTCTGGAAATGCTGTAGCAAGCACATACAGAATGGCTGCTTGGGTTTAGTGTAACTGCCCTCAAGACAAATTCACCTTTAGCTAGAAGCAGTAATGCAGTTCTAGAAAATGTGCTCCCAACATTATGGCAAAGAAAGGTATTTCAGTCTTGTTTGATGCTTTCAATTCAATGTTGATTTGATGAGTAAACTTTTGCACCAGCTACTGAGCACCCTCACGCCACAGCTGCATGTGTTTGCAAAGTGTTGACTCAAGTGCACATTGCTGTCGAATTTTCATTAGTCATTAAAATGTGAAAAACACTTCTGTGTCTGCACACAGCCCTTACATTTTTTGCTCATTGCAAAGTTGCCAGCATTTAAAGCTGCACTTGCTGACCAAACATGTAACTTCGAATGAGCGCAACGAAACTTTTGCACACATTTTTTAAAGCATAATTTACACTTTAGTTTATCACCAGCACTTTGTTTTAGACTACTTCCCACCAATCTTGAGTGCAAACAATGTCTATCATTTTGCTTTGTGTGCATTAGCTTAGCCAGCACTCTATAGCCAATCACTGATGACCAATTTTTGGGATCCATTCATGGAATAACTGGGTAAGTGTGTAGTGCCAGGTTCACTGCTGCAATGATAATCTGGTGCATGGAGCACTGTATTTTTCGAGCCTGCAGCAAAGAAACTGGTAAATATGAGTAATACAAGGATGATAGGAATATGAGTAATGAAAGCATGGTGAAGTCTGCTGCTTGAAGTTTTTGACCAACAGTGTAGGCTGGATACTTTGCAAGCATGTATGCTAGACTATGAAGAATGTGATATGTTCTAGATCATGTTGAATACAAAGACCACAACAAAAAGTGCTGCGAAGACAGTCAACAAGTCTAGCTTTTGTCGTCTATTTCCAGTTGCCTTGTTGCACCTTTTATGATCGGCATGAACAAGGTCAAATTATCCGAACTTGTTCTGCCATATTTTCTTGCCTGTATTAGGGACATCTTTCACCTTCTCTATGCTCTGCCAACTGGTGAATGCTTGTGCTGTTTTCAATCGGATACAACTTTGCAATCCAGTATGACAAGTGCAAGAAGCAAAGTACAGCATTATGTTAAGCCTGAATCCTTGTGTTTATGAAAATAAAGTATGAATACTGTAAGTGAGTGAGTGAAAAATATTAGACATGAATATGAGAAGGAATGATGGAGCCCTTATTACAGGACTCCACTGGCAAGTGAAATTTGTTGGGCTTGCTCCAGGAGAGCCACTTGGCTCTCTTGAGCCTCACCAGAAAGGCGTGCCTTGTGGTCACCGCATATTTCTCATTGGATGTTTGTGTGTTATGGGGCTGTCTAACGGGGAGGCCCCTGGGGACACTCCCATGTAATGTGTTTTAACATTGGTGTGTCTTTCCACCACAGGCACTTGTCGGTGAACCTTCTAGTGTGTATGCTGTATAGTTGGTGCATGATGGTCTATGTATTGGTCTGAATACAATGCCAGGCCCTCTCCTGTTGGCTGTTTCATTTTGAGCGGGGGTGTCCAATATGTCTTTATCTTTGCTGTAAAAGGATGCATGAGAATTCGATGCATGATCATCGAATTGGATGCATGATCATCGCTAGGCCATGCCATTGCTTGGGACATTTAATCCTCAAGCTATACAGTCTGCCCTAGCGCTCCCTGCGAGTCCTTCATGTGCCGTACGCTGTATAATACCAGGGTGCTCTTCTAGTTGATTGCCTAAGATTTTGATTATTTATTGACTTTGGTGCCATCCCATTTAGAAACAGGTAGCACGCCATTTGTGAGTTGGATAATATGACAGTTGAACGGATTCGCCACTTAGCCATGGCGATTGCTGCAGCCTCTGCCGGCAGGCTGGGGAGGTTTTGGAGGATGCCGATGTTAAGTTTTCTTGACAAGCATAGACTATGGTCAAAACCTTATTCTGAGCGCAACCACACGACACATCCACACACACACCCAGGCATCAACCACGCACGGTGTGTGGGTGTGTGTGTGGATGTGTCGTGTGGTTGCGCTCAGAATAAGGTTTAGATATGTTCTACCAACTAGCCCAACAACAAGTTCTTTTAGACTATGGTCAAGGTGGTGGGAGCTGGTTCAGTTAGTATCTGTGTAGCATTCTTGCGCACTTGCTGAAGAGCCTTTGCCTTTGATCTACGTCATCAGGGATGGCAGTTCCGATGTGTGATCTTGAGAATTGAGGCCACCAAAATGTGTGATTAAATGTCGCATACTCTCTGTGGTTTCCTCTCCACAGCACTGGGTCTTGGAGCAAGACATAGCCTCATCGCTGGTGCCCTATACTTGTCAAAAAGGGAGTATGCTACATAGAGCAGCCACAAGTAAAAACGGCCTAACCGAGAAAGAGACCATCAGGCTGGATTAAACTTTGTAAATGGTGGGAAGCACAGTGCAGTGGAGACTAACTCTGTCTTCTGCAGATTCTGTAACGAGGTGCAGCCCTGCCTTGTGGTGGTGAACAGAGTTATTCTCTCTGAGCACATAATGTTGTCTGCATACCCATCAAAAAGGGAGTATGCTACAAAAGAGTAGCTAGAAACAAAAATGGCCTAACTGAGAAAGAGATCATAAGATGTATTACACCTTGGTAAGTGTCGGAAAGCACAGGCACATAGAGAAGAAATCTGACCTCTGCATGCTATTGCAGCAATGAGGTGCAGAGTTGTTGAAGTCAGCAGCAGCACGAGTGCCATTTTTGTTGCCATTTTTCTATGTTATTTTCTTCATTCCTCAGAGCTTCCCCAAAGGCAGATACAACAAGGTATAAATATGAAGTTACGAGCACTTAACTGGCTTGGTTCAAGGACGCCCACGTTACTCTGATTTGGAACAAAGATTTTCGACAGGACATATGGGTGCTCCCGTGCAACTTCCTACAACAATATTTGTAGGAAATTCTTTGAGTGCTTGTGGGTTAGCTGCCACGTTTAAGGGACTGCGTGCAATGCGTTTAGGCCTGTACATGTTTCGTAGCAAGTTGGCAAAACTTGAATGCATTCGGTGAGGTAAAATTTTTCAAATTTTCAGGGGGTTCGAACGTGTAGCACTGGAAGATGTGAGTGGTGACAAAGGTTTGAAGGTCAGACCGAGTTACGCGAGCAGGTCGTACCCGTTGATAGGCCGAATCAAGGGAAAAGGCCGCAGACTCGCACCTCCGAAAACGACTCAAAGGCCATGCTTTTGTGCACCAAAAGCTGCAGGTAGCGATTAACACAGCCATAGACAACTCTTGGCCGCAATGCATTGTTTTACTTAATCATGTGTCTACAGCTGTTGTAGAGTTGTGGGAGTCGTCGGCTGGTCCAATGCTAGTCTATCTCTGCCATGGGGGAATAAAACGAATAAAGTTTCGTGCAAGAAAACACTGCTCTACGTCTTGTGATAACTCTGTAGCGTCTTAAGAGTAAATACATGGCTAGGGTGGCTGTGACGTCTGAGATGTGCCTTCTGCAGTGAATGCTGTTGATTTCCCTCGTGCAGGGGACTTGCATTTGACAAGTTCATAGCGCTGAAGTCAACTCTTGGTGTGTTCACAGCTTATCAGGAGTGACTCGGGACAGATAAAAACAAAAGGAATATCTGTTCTTGTTTTTGTAGCGAAAAAAAGACGATTTGTAAAATTAAGTTGGTGACACTGTAAAAAGCGACTTGATTGTGAGGTCAAGACAAGCCGAAGCCAAAGGGCGTTTCGCAAAATTTGGCAACGGTGGTCTGCGGCTGTGCTACGCGGTTGCTTCGGTAATTTCTCTGCTCAGTTTAGGTTCATTGCGTGTTGACATCGACGTCGCGCATTAGAGTAACAGAAAGGGCTGCAGCAGAAGCTGTATTCTGGTCGTCAAAATGCGGCGCCGCGTCGGTGGAGTAGGAGCCATCCAGAAGCAGCAACTAACCCAGGCACGGTTCAAGGACCGCGGCACGGAGCTTGCCGAAGAGCAGCTGCAACAAATGACTCGCCAGATGGAGGCATTCCGTGCCAAGCTTCAAGGATTTGCCGCCAAACATAAGAACGATATCCGGAAGAACCCGCAGTTTCGGCGACAGTTCCAGGAAATGTGCGCCACGGCCGGAGTCGACCCTTTGGCGTCAAGCAAGGGCTTCTGGGCCGACATGCTTGGAGTGGGTGACTTTTATTACGAGCTTGGCGTCCAGATAATCGAAGTGTGCCTTGCGACATCCCACCGAAACGGCGGCCTAATGAGCCTCGAAGAGCTTCGGGAGAGGGTGACTAAATCTCGCAGCAGCGTCCAAAGACAAGAAGAAATAACACAGGACGACCTTCTGCGAGCCATCGAGAAGCTCAAAGCCCTGGGAAAAGGATTCCAACTCATCTCTATCGGTTGTCGGTATTTGGTTCAGTCGGTGCCTACAGAACTAAGCCTCGACCATACTACTGTCATCAAGCAGGCCGGAACTACAGGTTACGCTTCGGTAGGTTCTTTGGTGCAAGATTTGGGATGGGACAACGACCGTGCGCAGAAAGCTCTCGAAGATCTTCTGAAGGAGGGCCTGGTTTGGTTGGACACGCAGGCCCCAAAGGAACACTTGTACTGGTTTCCTGGGCTCGTTAGGTAGTTTGATAGGGCGGGTATTCAGCTGCCGAGACCGTTTTGCCTTGCACGTCAATACAGGCGTTTTCTGTTGCTTGTGTGTATGACACTGGAATGCTGGTAAAGTGCCCTATTAGCCAATTACTTTCATTGCCGCCGACTGCGGTGCTTGATGACGAAGCAGGGAATGAAATGTTTGCAGTGCGACATGCCATAACCATTATGTCACAGGTAGTCTTTAAGAAGTGTGTGGTTGAGAATTCATGTCCTGATTTGTATGTTGTAAACGCACAATATCAAGCCTTTCAACATGCTGAGTGCTATTAAAGGTCTAAAAAAGTCTTGTTTTATCTACAGCTTCTCTGTTGAGCTTCCCCGATGTCATTACAGGTGCAATGGATGGAACAGATATGGTTGCTATATGCGCTGATGCCTAACGAATAATATAATTGTGGTATTTGCAGTTGCATTGCAGTTGAGTTTATAATGACTATGCTTAATAGAGGCTTTTATCATTATTTGATGTAATACAAGCATAGGTACAAGGGGTGTGCACTGAGGCTTCATCTGTGAGGCGGCGACACCATCACCGGGTAGTCACGTCTTTGCAAGCCCATCTGTACATGCTGTAACATGCATTGGCATGCATCGTAGGACATTTTTTGGTGGTCCCTGTCATCCAAGAGGTGGTGTAGAGCTTGCACACAGTGTGTGCAGAAAGTGTCGTACACATATGGCAAGTGCACGGACCCGCAAAATGCTGACCGCACCGCTAGTGATCCTCGGGGATGACGTCAAATGCATACCCCTTACAGAACCATTACATCTGTTAGTGCTGCTGCACACCATAGACTTAAGTTTCAGGATTTTTTCCTGTAGTTGGAACAGACCTGTTATGGTAGCTTAGCGGTTAAGGTATTGTACTGTAAAGCTCATGGGTTCCATTCTTGGCCATTGCAGCTGCATTTCAGTGGTAGTGATATGCAAGAACACCGATGTACTTGGATTTAGACGCACATTAATTGACTCCAGGTGGTCAAAGTTAATCGGAAGTTCCCCACTATGACATGCCTCATACTGTGGTTCGCCATGTAAGACCACGGCAATGAATTCATAGTTGAAATGGTGAAGTGCAGGTTACAGCAACTTTTTTTTTCTAGCTGTCCTCGTGTCGGTTTATCAAGTGGTATCCTGCCACCATAGGCCTACCATAGTAGCTTGGTGGTGCTTGTGCTCTCACACCTCACATTAGCAGGAGTGAGTGCACAGTTCAAGACACAGTGTAGCTATACATGGCTGGCCACTGCATTTGGCACAGAATTTGAAAGAAATGAAGCAGTGCATGACTTACTGTGAAATTTACACTTCTTTCGTCTCTTTTCTTTACATGCCATCTACTTTATAGTTTAAACAAGGGGAGACCAAGCAAAACACTTCTTTTAAACGTAAAAAAAGAAGTTTCTGTCCCTTCTTCAGGGTGACAGAAAGGAGAGGGGGTGCTGCATTGCTTATATAGGCAGGCTCCATTGTTTAGTCAACAGGAGGTGCTGTCTGCTAACCTGCCTAGCTTGCTGCACCTGAACCTACCGTCATTATAGGCAGCTGGTTTTAAAAATTGATCTTTTTCTAATGTGAGCAAAAGATGACTTTTTTAGAGTAGCCTACAATATATATAAGGTGTGTACACGTACTATTGCATTCAATATGTGCTGCAACATACAAGCTGTGGTCAGTGTGATGCTTGCGAGGAAGGAGTACAGAGGATCTTGTAATTTTGGCAGTGTGTATATCCCATAGTTTTTGTTGTGTGTTCTCCATGCTCCGTGATGGGGCAACACCAGGCAGGTGTTACTCCGTCACAAAAAGTATGAATAGCTCTAAAGCTAAGATAGTGGTGTTGCATGATGGAACACGAAATGCTAGGGGCTAATACTGTCATACTGCTTGATCGTCCAGGGTATTATTGCTTCAAAAAGAAAACAGAGGTGTGTGTGTGTGTGTATTCTTGCACTGGCATATCCTTCTCTGCTTTCCTCTCGAGAATGATAAGCCAGCCACAGCTTGCATGTTGCGCCTCATACTGAGCGGAGTATGTGCACGCATACTATATAATTGTTTTAATAAATGACGCTAAGCAGTTGAACCACACTTTTGGACAATTCTCTTTAGGTTATGGTAGGACAAGAAAGATTTCTGGCATTACTCTGAGGCAAAAAAGTTAGTTATAATGATAAGCTAATCTAACGACTTGCTTCAGTAAAAAATAGTTTTTGGACACTAGACTCAGCTGCATTAATATGCTACACTTCTGCAATAGACCCTTTTCATAAACTAAAGCTAGCTTCCCTGCAATGCAACTTGCCCTACTAATGGCGACAGCTTCCTTTATTTAAATGCTGTTAAAATTCAAGTTGCACATACTGCGACCTGTTTTTTGGGGATGTTTGTATCAGAAGGGCTGCGTCGACATTTTGCATGCCCTATCACAAGCAAATTGCGCTTGCACACGTTTGCCGGATGGCCAATGTCGCCATTAGTAGGGCAAGCTGCATTGCAGGAAAGCTAGCTTGCAGCTTATGAAAAGGGTCTATAGTAAAGGAGCCACTCTTACCATGAGGGGAGGCTTGGTAAGCCGGACAAAATATTGGACTAGCAGCAACATTGCCCTGAAGTACCAGCACCACCTCCCCGTGATGTTATAAATTTTGACAGCATCTACTTAGGTCTAGGTAATAATTCACAATGAACTAAAGGCCTTCACTTTCTCAAGCAGTATTGAACCTTTTATGTCTGAAAATAAAGACAGGAATCTGGAAAAATAATTAACCTGCTTAAACTAATTTTGCATTGCCTTTAGTGCTTGTTAAAAAAGCCCTGGAACACTTTTTCAAGTAATCCTCAGTGGCATCAGCTAAAAACCTTCTTGCCTCGTGCCTGTCACAAGCAGTCTTCAAATCCATTTGGTATCAGCGGAGTTGCAGCGTCAAGTTTGTTGAGAATTCTACCATTTGAGCGTGCTCACTCTCCTTTTGTTGCGACGAGCGCACTGGAAACTGAACAGGGGGGTGGGGTGAAAAGGGGGCAAGAAGCCGCGCTAGTGTGCTTCATGACCTTGAGCATTTTCTCTTTTTCTCTGAACGTATTCGAACTTCCGCAGTGACGACAAGCTGGTGGCCAGGGTCGGGGACATGGCACCACCTCACAGCATCCGTTGCAACTGCAAATTACCCAGTGGTAGTTCTTCCAATTATTTTATAGTCGGCACCATTTATGACGTGTTTTGCCAAAGGAAAAGCGGGTGCTTTCCAGATGTATTTTGAAACCAAACTGCAAATTCTCTGCTGCGTGTAGTGCAAGAATATTTGGATATGTTCACAGGAGCCTTCACGATTGATCTACAGTGTTTTTTTGCTATATTCAGGAAGTGTTGCAGGGCCCCTTTAAAATAAGCCTGTTTGACACTGTGCTGTTGCTATGGTTAATTTGATGGAAAAGTGTTGTTCAAGTGCACACACCCATGAAAGGGAGACCATAATGATCAGGTGACATTCATATAGAAGGTCACTGAAACCCTCCCCCAAACCATTTTTCCCTGCAACCCATCCCGTAAGCTGATATTATGGTCCCTTAACTTTATGATTCTGCTGTGGCTTTTCATATATGCAGTGTGGGACTGTCATGTGCTCATCATTTACCGTATTTACTCGAATCTAACGCGCACCTTCTTTCCGATAAAACGTGTCCAAAAATCGCGTGCGCGTTAGAATCGAGTGCGAACGAACAACACCGTTACCATATCGCCGTCAGCATCAAAATGGCCGCCTCCTGCGAGGTTCGGGTGCTCTCGAACGGTCACCGGCTAAAGAACGAAACAGCGGCGCGGCGGTCTTTGGCGCGCATAGTTTCTGTAGTTCTTTCCTCCATGCTGTAATTCATGTGTCGCTGCCGGTCCCGCGCTGAACGATGCACATGATGCGTAGGCCGATGATACTCGCCGTGCTGGCTTGGCTGTCTTGCGGCCAAACAAAGTCGCTATGCCGCCGGTGCAATCTCCGCCGCACAGCTTTCGGTAGCGTTCGCGTGTAACCGTAACGGGAGATTTTTGCCATCACCGCACGCAAAACAGCTCATCATCGCATTTCTCCCTCATATCTGTGCTGAGCCTGAGCCACCTGAGCCTCTCAGTCGTGCGCGCTGCATGACGTCCGAGATTGCATCGCGGCAACCTCGGAGACCACGCCGCGCTTATCTGAGGGAACTGCGATAGCACGTAGGGATGCAGCACTGCGGCTGCGCCCGTCAACGTTTGGCAGTTTATCGGGACGCAGGAGTTTATGAATCGGAGCGCCGAACGTGTTCGAGACACCGCGGATCGAGTGAAGCGGGAAAGCCATAGCGCGGCCGTTGGAGGTGCGTTTATTGTGCGAGTGCGTTCATTACGCGAGTATGGCATTTATTTTTATAAACGTGAGAAGGCTGATTACTAAGGACCTTTTTTTTCCGTGTCACGAAAAATGGGAGCGCGTTACGATCGATGTTTCACTTTTTTTTTTTTTTGGTCGCGGGAAACGGGTGCACGTTAGAATCGAGGGCGCGTTAGAATCGAGTAAATACGGTATAAACAAATTGTGCACTTCCTTTTTACATTGCCAACAAAGGCAATATTTCCAGAAGCATGTATACATGGCAAGTGCATCATGCTTTTTTTTTCTTGGTCATGTGCTATAGTAGGATACGACTTAGAAAAAACTGCAGTTGGCAGCAAAGGCAGACGGACTCCTCAGGTTGGTGTTACTCCGCCAGCCAACCACAGAAGCAAACAAAATTGACATCATGCGAACTTTTAAATATGGCGTTCTGGGTCATTTCGATGTCACTTCAATAATTCTTTACACATTCCGCGCTAACAAATGAACTATAGAAATATATTCAGATAGTTTTATTTATACAGTCATCACTTTCTTTGATTACAGAATTACTGAAGCAATTAATACTGTCAAACCTCGTTATTTCGAACTCCAAGGGGACAGGAAATCTGTTCGAATTAACCAGAGTTCGAACTAGTAAGCGTTCCTTTGATTGGTGGTCCTAGAGCACAATACCAACATTAGAAACATGTGCGCTATTGACTGTGACTCCCGCGCTGCTGCCACCGGTCTCAGTCTTGCAGCATGCTTGTGGGCCAGCGGAGGATGCCACTGTGCACGTGCGGCATAGCTCAGTGGCACAGGCCTGCAACGGCTTCGCTCGCCCGGTGGACCAATAGCCACTCAGCTATTCCTCACGTGCGTTGCAGAAGGAGGACGGGGCACCGGGCGCCCTTGCAAGTTTGCGAAGGCATGATTTCTGCCAGCTGATGCCACCTTCCGATGCCCACGGAGCGAGCAGATGGGTACGGGCTTTGTGACGCTACGGCGGCTGACGCATCAATCTTTGGCGATTGGCTTGGGATTTCACGAAATGTAGTCTTAGTGGACGGGCAATCTTGTTCAAATTAACCGTGGTGCATGTTTCAGGTTCGAATTAGAGAGTTTTTCCTCATTCACATACATATAACTTTGCCGGGACCAAAGGGCCAGTTTGAATTATCCGTTGGTTCGAATTATGCGACTTCGAATTAACGCGGTTCGACTGTATTTGTAGCCTCATGGAGGAACAGTGGCAGGCTGTTATGAGGGTATGGGAGGGTCTTCACTGCAGACCTAAGTTGTATCCGACCATAAATGCTTGACATACAGAGTATACAGTCATCAGCATACATTTCTTTTACAACTGGGAAGTCTGCAATAGCCCCAAATAATGAAACAATTGATAAGAGTCGAGTCTTTTGAGCGGAGAGTTGAGGCTACCTTGATTAAAGAAGTGACGAACTGAGATTCCAGGCTTGAGTAATTAATTAAACAATGTTTATTGATTTATGGAGTTCAACGTTACAGATTATCACAAGGACTACAATAGATGCTGTAATGAAGGGTATTGGATTAATTTTGACTGCCTAGATCCTTTAACACGTACATGGCACACAAGCATACTTCTTGTATTTTTTTGGTCATCTCATGACCGTTTCTGGTCATGAGATGACCAGAAACGAAACATGCAACCTCGCACTCAGCAGCACAACATGCCATAGCCGCTAATTTACAGCGCCAAGTAACTAGTGAAAGTACAAGCTCTGTTTTTACAAAAAACAGTCTAGACTAACAGGAAGCATTAGTTCAGCGAGCTCCCATTTTGATACATGAAAGTGGAGGGAATCGTTCTTCACTACAGCCATGGAGCTGTTTCGATAAAGTTTGTTGCCTTAAATAAAAAATAAGTTAAAACACAGAGACTGTAAGAAGCTGATACAATGTTTTCAAAAACAAAATTTAGGAAGCTCAAGTACCGTGCTTACAACTTTGTAGCTTTGCATTTGGAGGCATTATCACAGATGCAGCTAATAATGCATCTACAGTACATGTTCTTGTACATTAGCTATGTACCACAGTCAAGCCATAGCATTCTATGTGCTATGCTCAAGCATCCACAGCAAGACATCTCAAAGCCTTTATCAACATTGTAACAGTATCACATAAGCTGCACATTCGTACACCACATTCTCCTGCTTGCAATGCTCTAGTAGACGCAATTTATTGTTTGTTCATTTCTGGGGTTTTACGTCCCAAAACCACAATATGAATACGAGATGCCGTAGTCGTGGGATTCCGGTAATTTCTACCTCCTGGGGCTCTTCAACGTGCACCAAGGTTGCACAGTACTTGGGCCTCAACAGCCACGGCTGGGATTTGATCCCGCAACCTTTGGACCAGCAGCCAAGTGCCATAGCCACAAGACCACCGTGGTGGGGCTAGCAGATGCAGTCTAAAGAACTGAGACATCTGCTTTCAGCCTGGTGTTACGAGTTGTGAAAATAGCATTCCTATGTAAATGTGTACTTTCTTAAGTTATCAATGATAAATTATCAATGTCTGGCAGTTTTCCTGAAAAAAGAAAGGACTGAAGCCCTGGACAGACATTCTGCTTCCTGGAACTGCTACAATCCAAGGAAAGGTCTTAATATTTGGAGAACATTTTTGCCATGCCACAATAATATCATTCATCTGGCTTTCTTGCATTTCCGTTATAGAAAACTCGGCACCCACCACTTCTCTGTCAAGAATGACAGTGTCATGCTGACAGTTGCACACTGTTTGTGGCCAGGAAGGACTGGGCCCTGTACAATAATGCAAGCGGTGCATGTCGGGTAGGTGGCCGATCACAGATGTGTGGCAGAAAGACTCAATCTTTTCTTAGTAGTAGAATGCAGCTTCTTCTCAAACACAACTGTGATGATGTGGATTGTGTGGCTGCGAAGTGAAGCTGCACTGGCAGTTCAGCTCGGCGTGATGTGCTAGTGACGGGACAAAGAGGAAAAGGAAGAGTGAGTGCAGCGTGCAGCTTGAGCAAGGAGAACGTGACATGATTTGAACGGCAGCCGGATGGTCGGCGGTTCGGGTCACGGCCTTCTTCAACCAGGCGTCCTGCAGCCGTGCGGACCTGGCGAGCATGATGTCTCGCTCCGAGCTGCTGTAGCTGGCCTGAGGACCTGGCACCTGAGCGTGTTCGTGGCCTAGCGCCAAAAAGGCATCCGCCAGCTGACAAGGTGTTACGCGGTGCCCGCAGCCCGTGCCGGAGACTGTCTCGCGAAGCGGCCAAGAGGACGAGGAAACCCCGACGCAACGACTACAGTACCAGCGAGTAGGACAGTTGATGTGCGTCTAAGCATGTAGGACTATATTATAGACATTGCGAACCATGATTATTAGTTGTAAAGCATTGAAGTTATCGCCTGGTGCAACATAGTCTGTGTTGTCTGCACGAAACACCCGAGTGCCGTGCCAGTTCTTACGAATCCTGGGCCCACATTTACCCACTTACAGCAACAATTTTCTTTTCAAATTGGTTCCCCCAGAGATTACCTAAAAAAAAATTCAACATTCCTGCAATTTATGTGCATTTGAATATAGGTGCCAAGATTGGCCCCTAAGCTAAAGCTTGCTCAACAACCCTATTGCAGTGAAACCTGTAAGGTGCTATCAGGGGAGCGTTGCAGCGTCGGCTACACTTGTTCATTTGAAATGACCTAATTTAGTGGGGCAGCCTTCAAGCAGCAGCTTATGGTATAGCGTGTCAAACGATTTCATGGATTCATGTACTTTCTGAATTTTAGACCTCATATTTAATGCCAAGCAATGCCGTGGGAGAGTTGCATCCAGACTATAAAGTGGCAACCATGAAGGCTATCTTTGACTCCGTGCAGTTGCTGCTTTCAATTGTTGCTCTTTGCACGAGTTTTTATTGCTTGTTTGTAGATAAAAAAAAGGACGACCATACTACAAGACTCAAGTTTAAATACAGCCAGCACATTTTTTCCTTTTTTTTTTACCCAATCACTCACACTATGCATCTTGGATTTGGCCAGTAAGCCTGCAAAGCAACTTTCACTACTTCTGTTGCCATAAAATCGGTGCAATTATGGTACTATGCAGTGAAATAAGTTTGGTTGAGTATTCAGTAATGAACGTATAGGGAAATCCACCTGTTCCCTACTTGCTGTACTCTTCAATGCACATATTTCCTATCACTCTTGTAAACTAAAGCAAATCTAAAAGTTCATTCCAAAAACAGAGGCTGCTAATGACTGCAACATTTTGCTGGGGCCAAGCATGTTTGTCACATCTCTTTTAATATAAGATCATCTTTACTAGTCATTTCTACAAGATCATTGTAGTAGGTTGCTTCGATATTATTAGTAGGTTTTGTGCACCATGAAAGCAGTAGCAAATCATGCTGGTGCTCCTGTAAGTGCTAAATCAATGCCGTCTCATTCATCATAGAACGTGACAACCTGATGATAATGAACACACACATCCACAAAGTGGTATCTGTAATATTTTTATTTTTGCTAAGTACAGAGGTTTGATTACAACAGGATGGCTTCAGCTGGTCTGGTGGTTTTTATCACAGCAGCCTAACAAAAAAAGAAAAATCTTTCTCTCTCTTTCAGCACTATATATACAATATCAACATGGAAAACCCCTTGCTTAGCAAGAAACAACATTCAACTTGCTCCCTTTTCTTCATTGTAAAAAAAAAAATGTAAATGGCAAAACTGCCTTTCTCACCAAACTGTGGGCAACATTGATAAAAGTGCTCTCATAATAGCAAATGCATATTTTTTTCCAGCACACTGCACCAACAGTTTGTCGTAGTTTGTCTTTGCACATAACAAAATAAAATTCTGCGACGACCAACAGCAGGTCTTAAATGCCTCATGAACAACTGTGCTCTCATATAATGATGCACTGCGCGCCTTCGTAGCAATGTCTACACCTCAGTCTGCAGAACATGGCAAAGTGTGGAAGTACTCATGAAATTTCCTCTTGTCTTGCAACACACAACAAGGAATGTACAAGGCTATTGATGTGCTTATACCACACACGGTTACACACACCAACAGCCCAGCACTTTATAGGGTTACTCTGTTAGGATATGTTAGTGCCCAACTTTACGCAATATAATCCAATTGTAGTTTGCTCTCGTTACCCTAAATTAGAATAGAACCCAATGGACAAAACTAACCGCCATTCATAGTGCTAGACATCTGCTATGTTTCATTTAGAACAGATAAAAACCTGCACGTCTATATTGCATTAAGAGCCTGCTAACACAGCTACCACATAATAGGCCTATAACAGCAACAAACACACTGGGCACACTTGCAGGCTTCCAAATGTAAGGCTGTATCAATCCTTGCCAAGCAACACTGCAGATGAGCTTGTAGTACACAAACTAGCCTGTCATAATCTCAAAGCAGTAGTGGCAAGATGACAAGATGGCCTGATCACAAAAAGCATCACTGTTGTAATGGAATGTGGGAGCAACAAGAAGCAAGAACAACACGCACTACTTTAGACAAGCATACCTCGCCTTTGGGTTAGCAGTATGAGAGCACCAACTGCAGATTTTTTCCCCAATACTATAGAGCAGAAATGGCACTGCCTTCCTTCTCTATGCAATGTGTCTGCAAACTGTGAGCAACATTTCGACAGTGTGACAACATTCTATCACATGGCATGTTATGAAAAACAGTTTACATATAATGTAAAAAAAAAAAGACATGCGAAACAGCAACTGCAATCCTAAACAAGTGGCCCTGCCCTCTCCTTCCCACAGTATCCCAGCACTAATTTATAAGTGCACTCTGTCACTAGATGGCAGGCTAATTGGTTTCAGAGAAAACAATTTTAATTAAAGACAGCAGCAGTACAGGTACTATTATTTCTACAAAACTAGTATCGTTTCATTGTGACTTTTTAGTTGTACTGCTTGTCTTGACTGTGCCACATGGCCCAAACTGGCCAACTATCGTAGGGCCAAAAGCACAGAAAGACAAGGCAGTCACAGATGGAAAATGGCATGGGCAACTTGGAGTGTCACAAAAAGGCCACAACTATGGCAAAAGCCAACAGGACTTAGTTGCACAGCTGCTTCTTCAGGCTCTTCGCATGCACATATAATGTGTATGAAGCTGAGAATTTCATTGGTCCTCAAAAGGGCAGGGTAATATTGACTGCAGCTTTCAAACCCTTGCTTCGCCTTTCTGGATCTTGTCATAGACTTCCCTGGTTAGAGGCACATACTCGTTAGCCGTCAGGTCAAGGAAATACATTGGGTCATCGATTGTGTCAATGTCATATTGCTGCTTCTGAAGGTCCACCTTCTTGATCTTGTAGGTACCTGTGTTTTTAAGAGAAACACAAACAAAACATGTCAACATTATGAATTGGGCCCAACTACATCAACGAACATAACAAATTTCCAATGTAAAAGCTATAAAGGTTCAAGCTATAAAAGGTAAATGTTCGGCAGAAATTACAAATAATTTCTTGGACAGAGACCTTATGTTTTAAAAAACAGCACAATTCATTCTGCAGAAGCACAGTCAATGCCCCCGGCCTGATATGCATCGGATATGTTAAAAAAATTAAGGCTATCATTATCACTACTACCGTTAACTAGCATTAAATATTGGGCACTAAAAATAAAGAGTAAAAGTTAACTGGTTGGGCATCTGAAGCATAAGTAATTTGGCTTGCAGAATTTGAAGTTCTTGTAATAACTAAAGCACTGAGTGGCATAGCACACGCTTCTGCCTACAGCAGAAAGGATGTTCCATATCTATAGTATTATAACGGCCACGAGTTGTGCTGGCTAACACTCCTGAGGCTAATCTTGTGCACATACACAAATACCAGGAAGTTCATGGGAAGAAGACCACTACAGTAACTTATTGGTAAACTATGGCATGTGCAGCACAGGAGATGTAGGTTTGGGTTCGACCTATAAGAGGTCAACCACATGTATTTTTCTTCCGTTACTTTACTATTGCTACATTTAAACAGAAAGGATAACAGTTGAGTTCCTCCATGCTTTACCTAATTGAAGTGCTTGTTTGCTTTGTACGATTTATGACAAAAAACATAGCCCGTTGGTTTGCACTACTTTTACTGTTTAGAAAATACACATTCATCAAAAAGTCTTTCAGTGCTTATAAAACATTTGTAGGTTTTATCTAATTTGAAATATTTACGATTAAGGCTTCATGCAATTAGACTATCCACCATCCATTACTACTTTTATAGAAAAGCAGGCTGAAATTATTAGAATAATCTTACTTGCAGCAAACTAATTACATTTTTTGTCTATACTTTATGATTGGTCTGGCAGTTATATTTTAGCATTCAGTCCCCATCTCAATGAAGGTGCCATCGTACTCAGAACCAATTGTGCAACCTCAAGCTTGGCAGCAAAACACCACAGCTGCTTAGCCACTCTTCTTAGCCATTGCACTCAGCCATTCCGGCTACAGTCGACTCTCGCTACAACGAACGCCGCTTCAACGAAATTTCCGGTACAACGAAAAATTCCCGGATCCCTGTCAGCAGTCCATAGGAGTCAATGCATAAATATGCTCGCCACAATGAACACATTCTTTTGTGCCGTTTCGCTTCAACGAAATTTGACGATGCAATTCCAGTCTCGAAAATTCAATTTGCTATGCAGTAAGCACAATCCGAAAGATTTTGGTGCATTTCAGAAGATAAAAATGCGTCTACAAAGTCGAAATTGCGTGTTGGCACCACCAGAAATGGCCGCGGTTGATTGCGTGGTTGATTACCGATGTCTACTGATGCCGTCTACCAATGTCTGTCGAGATAGCGCGCGCGACCGCCCCCTCTCCCACCGGCGCACCTTTTGGTCCTTCGCCCGACGAAAGAAGGGCTGGGTGTTTCCTCTCTGCTTGAGAAGCAAGCGACAGCAGCAGCCATCACACGTGCGGTGCAATGTTATCGCATCGGCGGAGACGGCCGGATCGTTTCATCTCTGCTTCAGCCGCGTTCGTCCCCAGCGTTGGCGCGCTTTTACTCGCGCGTAGAACATACGATGCGTAGGCAGTGTTATCGAGTTGGACTTTGTACAGAAAAACGGCGACTGCAAAAACCCGTTAACAGTGTCCATATAATTGCAATAACTCCTCCACCAGGGTCGACAACTTTATTATTTTATGGTCCAAGCACCCCCCTCCCCCCGTTAAGTAATGTATTTACTCGAACCTAATGTGCACCTTTTTACTGACAAGACGTGTCCAAAAATCGTACACGTGTTAGAATCGAGTGCGAATGAACGACAACGTTACCATATCGCCGTCGGCATCAAAACGGCCGCCTCCTACGTGCTTCGGGCACTGTCGAACGGTCACCGGCGAAAAACGAACTAGCGACGCGGCGGTCTTTGGCGTGCATAGTTTCTGTAGTTTCTATGTCACCGCACATGATGCGTAGACCGACGATACCACGCCAGCTTGGCCGTCTTGCGGCCAATCAAAGTCGCTACGTCGCCGATGCAATCTCCGAGACGCCCAGCTGCAGCAGCTTTCAGTAGCGTTCGCGGGTGGCCGTAACGGGGGAAACAATGTTTCTCATCACCGCATGCAAAACGGCTCATCATCGCATTTCTCCCTCATATCTGTGCCGAGCCTGAGCCTCTCAGTCGTGCGCGCTGCATGACGTCCGAGATTGCATCGCGGCAATCTCTGAGACCACGCCCCGATCATGCTTAAGCTTAGCTGGTGGCAGCCTGCGCAGCACGCATGGCAGCACGCGGCAGCGAGCCTGAGGGAACTGCGACAGCATGGAGGTACGCAGCACTGCGAGTAAATGATGTTACCACCGCTTGCACGCGGCTAGGCCCGGCAACGTGCGGCAGTTTTGTCGGGACGCAGGAGTTATGAATCGGCGCGCCAAATGTCTTCGAGACGACGCGGATCAAGTGAAGCGGGAAAGCCACAGCACGGCCGTTCGAGGGACTGCAGGGGTCCAATGTCGACGGTCTGTTTATTATGCGAGTGTGTTCATTACGCGAGTACCATTTGTTTTTATGAATGTGAGAAGGTTGATTACTAAGGACTTTTTTTTTTCGTGGGTGCGCGTTACAATCGATGTTTCACTTTTTTTTTTTGGTCCCGGGAAACGGGTGCGCGTTACTATCGAGGGCGCAGTAGAATCGAGTAAATACGTAAATCTCCCGGATTCTGTTTCTCCAAACTTGGCAGGTATGGTTTCAGTACTCGCAGTTTCTGAACCCTTCTGACTACCGCCGTGACGCCGCGTCCCACGCACAAGATTGAGGCATAAAAGTTTCATTGTCCTACCAGCTCAGGTCAGTTATATTTTTTCGATTTCACTACAACGAAATTTTCGCTTCAACGAAATTTTTCCTGCACACCGTCAATTTCGTTGTAGCAAGAGTCGACTGTATTCGTAATGTGGAAATGATTCAGAGAGAAAAATGATGAAATGGAAACTACAATTTACACTTCTAAAGAGGGATTCTCTGCTACTCCATATAGGAAACTTGCAATGTGTGAGATACAGACTAGACCATGCGTACTGCTTCAACACCTGCCAACACCAGTTATGATAAATTGTTGGCATATGCTCTCACCTGTAGCTTCCAGATCCTTCACCACACGGATAAAGAGAGGTATTGCATAAGCAGGGAGGGCATTTCGTACATCCCGCAAGAAAGTCTTGAGGTCAAGCTTGCCTTCAGGATCACAGATGGCAGCCATACCAGCCTTGCCTTCAGACCCTGGTAAAATTAAGCACACACATTGTGGTATGTCAGTTGGAAACTCCAGAGGTACATTTGTCGCATCACTCGGTGTGATGATAAGCTCATGTGGCCTAAATGAAGAGCTTATTAGTTGTTTCCTTTCACTCGACACATCTCCAACAGTCTATTGAATGATGGAAGCAGTTCTGACACACAGTTTGTAGCAGGGAAAATTATTGAGCATCTGTTACCTTCACTGACACTGGGAAGTGCATGCAGTGCGCCACTCACTGTTGGTGCACACAGTAGAAGCATCAGTGGATAATGGTGCTGTAGCACTGAAGCCAGCAACGACACAGAGGTAGCATTAAATCAATTTAACCTTGCCTACAGTGACTACTACAGCCTCTGCCACCTAACTTCTAAGCATAAGAAGTTGCATGCAGCATGCGCAAGTAACCCAGGCTGACGACACTGTGTCAGCAATTGTTATAAGCATGTTTGGGGAGTAACATAAGCCTCTACACATCACATAAAGAGCATTTACTTGTAATAAACTTGACAAAATATTACAGTTATACTTGTTTGACTACTACTGTATTTGCTCATGTAACTTGCACATTTCTATTTTCTTTAATTTGACACTTATAAAAGGAGGTATGACAGCTGTGTGAATTCGCAAACACGTTCTCTGTAACATGTGCCAAGATCATGGTACACGAAATGCGGCATTTGTTTTAGTATAGTTGAAAAATATGCCAATTATAACAGGAAAATCAGCTGATCGAGAGTGGCACCGAGCGACAATAAGCACCAGTAACCTTCACCACAGTAATATGCAGAGACAAGTTAATGTTACAAACTAATGCAATACAAGCTGGTCACCACAATGTGGGATAATGGGACATATGCGTCCCGCCCGTGGCACAGATTTCATTGTTGGGGGGACACTTGCAACATAGCTATTGCAGCAAGATAATTAGGTTGTCGAGAGTATGCAGGAAGGAAGGAAACGACTCGATGGCATAGACCCCCAACTCTTTCAATGGTTTTATTTGTCATTTTGTGGTAGCTCAGTAACTTGCCCTTTTTTTCATTTTCATTTGTGGGGTTTAACGTCCAAAAACCAGCTCTGATTATGAGAGAGTCCGTAGTGGAGGGCTTCGGAAATTTCGACCACCTGGGGTTCTTTAACGTGCACCAACATTGCACAGCACACGGGCCTCAACATTTTGCCTCCATTGAAATGCTGCCGCCACGGCCGGGATTCGATCCCGCAACTTTCAGATCAGTAGCCGAGTACCATAACCACTAGACCACCGTGGCAGGGCTTGTGTTGGCCAGGACCCCCCCTCACACCATGGGGGGTGTGAGGGGGGTCCTGGCCAACAGAAGGAGGCAGGGAGACAACAAAGAGACCCAACAACATGGAGGCCGGGACAGTAATAGGCCAGGTAGCTTGGCTGGCACTTCCTGAAATCCTAGGAAGAAAATGGCTGCAAGAACTGGAAACCTTTGTACTGGAGGCAGAAGCCCTCGGGCTCAGCCAATGGGGGAGCATGTCGGCACATCAATCACTTTCGCTACTTGACAAAGCGGTTATACAGGGACTTTAGCTGCCACTGGAGTACCGCGGCCTCTGACAATTTGTGCCCCTTCTCACCCTTAGTATGCTTCACTGCACGACTCTAATGTACAGCAGTAAAGCTGGCTTTGCTGAGGCACAGTAGTGCCATGCGGTGAAGCGTAATAAAAGTGGGAAGGGGCCACGAGCTGTCATGAGACAGAACATTTTGTCCATTAGTTATACACGCAAGCACACGTCAAATAATTATGAGTACCGATATGATCGCCAACGTCTTAAACACTTTACTGGCAGCCGATCAGCAGAGCCTATATGATGCTTTGCCGCTGAGAAACAATAGATAAAGAAGTACACAATTTCCTCTCTCTATTTTTTTCGGGGGGGTGGGGGGGGGGGGGGGGGGAGAAGGTGTTGAATTGAACCCAATATTCGGAATTTAAAATAGCATTTGCACACCACTATTGTCTATGTGTAGGGAGTTGCTACACTTTTTCTGCATGTTACCTCAAGTGCGCACACGTGCACATGATGTCAGGACGTGAATCTTTTCGATCCTGCATTGTGCAAAGGCATGTGCTGTGGGGCGTCACAAGGTGCATAAAATGTGGTCCAGATGAATGGAAGAAGAGTAGAATTGTACTATTCTCGCTAAGTGCTTGCCATTTTACCACTCTGCTGCAACATCACAAATTACATCCCTTTACATACAGAAAAAATGTAATAACAAATATATAAAAAGGTAAGTGGCACCCCAATTTACCTGGAATCTCAACACCATAAACAGCACAATCTGTAAGGCCTGCTATCCTTGCAACAACTCCTTCCACCTCCGATGTAGACACATTTTCTCCCTTCCAGCGGAAAGTGTCGCCCGTTCTGTCCTTGAAGAACAAATAGCCGAACTCATCCATGACGAGCAGGTCGCCTGAAAGCGAAAACAAGAACATTAGCAAAGTCAGGAACCAGCTTGGTGCAGTGCTTCTAGGTTTTTCTCTTTATTACATTTAAATATGGGCCTAAAGTTTTTCAACTGTGCCCACAGATCTTCGGGAGTTTTCCAGAGGATTCAAGGAAGTCTGCAGTGACTGAACATGCTACTCTAGGCATGTTTATTTAGGCTTCTTGTTTACGCAAATCAAAGCAAAATGAGCAGATCTAATGTTGAATGAATAAGAGTTGCGAGTTTTCTGCTTATAAGAGCAGTCAAAAGCCTTGAAAATTCTATTATTATAAACGAGATGCAGATAAAAACAAAAATACACGGGAGGAGGGCTGATAGAGCTGCTGTTACTACAATGCTGATGTGGCCAGTGCCCCTCTCCTCGTCTGTTTTAACTGTGCATTTTGACTTGCTTGAATTTCAGAAGTGGATCCCGTTTTGTGAAAACTGGTGTGCAGCTTTGCAAACTACACTGACTGTAGCAGTCAACCCACATGCTTGGTTTAAGATCGGCAAGTGCCGACCATCTTTTAAAGGGTCCCTGAAACGTTTTTTTGACATTGTGTCATTTATTAGGCAACCCAACTGTGAAATCATTCACACCATAAATAAAGCAAAGCATCTTGCACTAAGGCAGCTATGGGCTTATTTCTGTTGCCTTCCTCCTTACCACTGCTGCTCCTCCTTAACTCAATCAGCTGCGGAGTGCATGCTAGCGACGACTGCACCTCCCAAGTCAGCCGCTGTGCCGAGCCCTCCATAGCGACATAGCGCCGCAATATCTCTTAATGAGGCTGCCAGCCTCGGCAGTGCTAGCCTGTGTAATAGTGCGCCGGCTACTCGTGTGTACACCGCCAGATGCCGCGACGATACCGTTGTCCGACCCTTCGGTGCTCGTGACATCCCGTGGCTTGCACTTCGTGGCACCCATTGCATGTCCCATGGGAAGGGGCGGTTCAAAACGCTCCGAGTCGAGTCGCGTCGATTTTTCGCAATGTGCGTACTTAAAACTTTGTAGTAAATTACACACTTAATGCAGAGCGCTGATATTGTTATGCTAATGATCAGAAGGACATGAGCTATCAGTGCAATGCATTTGCACAAAATCACCAAAACAGTTTCAGGGTCCCTTTAAGAAGCCTGTACACTCATCACAGACTGCATGCAAAATGGGGAGTGGCCACATTATCTGATCTCGCCTTCTACTGTTTAAAGAGGAGAGAGGAAGGGCCTGCCATCAGGCTATGGTGCCTCCCTCCCCCTTCATCAAATGTGGGACAACACGCCACACCTATGGTTGGATCAATATGCAACACAAAACACAAAGCACAGTTCATAGCATTTTAATTTTGACTGGCTGTTTGCCACCTTACCTGATGCAAAGGCCAAGTCACCTTTCTTGAAGACATCCTTATAGACCTTCTTACTGGTGGCTGCCTTGTTCGCATAGCCATCAAACGAGTGAATGTGGTCATCACGCACAATGCGTCCCACAAGTTCACCAACTTCGTCTGGATGAAAAGAAGAAAGAGGTGACTGTAAAAAGGTGCACACAAACACACCTTAAAAGGCTGGGTGCACACAGAAAAACATGTCCTCATGTGGCTGTTAGAGAACTGTGACTAGCAGAACTACTCAAATATGTCCCTTAGGAGACATGGGCCATCAAGGCCAAAAAATCACGAAAAGTCATTTTTTCGAAAATGGCTTTTTCATAACTTATGAACACTGCTTTCCAATGAACTTTCCCACGTCGTGACTGACTTGAATGTTTCACACTCTTATTATCTGAATAATCACGCCCCTGCTTTGTTCTTTGCACTTTTTAAAACCTGAATTTTTTATGCTTTGCAACCATGCGGAAGTGGTTTCTCAGTAATCAGAGCACCTAGTATTGCAATTCCTGTTGCAGTACTGAGCTACATGAACAGTGCCCGCAGAGGTAGGAGCAGACTTTTGCGTTTATTTTTTAATTTTTTTGTGATCGTCCGTTGATATTTAACTACTTTTTGTACAGAAAGCTCCGACATGCTGTATAATTTTTAATACTTCTTGTATCAACAAAGTAGTATTCCTACCACAGTGAAGCTTGTGTTTTCTAGTATCCAACTACAGTAGAACCCCGCTGTTACGTTCCCGGCTGCTGCGTTTTCCCGGCTGTTACATCGTTTTTGGCCGGTCCCGGCATAGCTCCCATAGGATTCAATGCATTAGGAACCCCGCTGTTACGTCGCAATGTGGGAACGTTCCCGCATGTTACGTCGCGAATCGGCATTCCAAGCGCCCACTGCCGACGGAAATATTGACTTTTCACGTAGCTTGACTTGGCTTGACTGTAGGATTAGCTGCACAATGGGCGACGCCAATTACGTTTCCAGCTTCCGCCATCTAAATTATGGCACAGCGATGCAAACTGTTGGTGACGGAATCGCGTACAATGATTACGTTTCCATCGATGACGCCATTATCACCACCAAGGTTTTCTCTGTAGACGAAATCATAGCCGAATGTGCCGATGCATGCACTGAAAGCGCTAGCACTGAAATAAAATTGTGTGCCGATCACCACTTCTCTCATTTTTCCATTTTTCCCATTTCTTGGCTCTTACATTTCCCGGCTCTTACATTTATATTTTACGGCCCCGTGAAAAACGTATCAGCGTGGTTCTACTGTATATGCCTGAAGCAAGAATTTGATGCGTAGTTCTTGCTCAATTGTTTTAAGAAGCAATACTAATTCATTTTAATTAACTTTGAAATAGATTGACATATTAAAATGATTGGATTTTTGGAATCTGCAAAGAAAACTGAATGAGTGTGCTGCTTTACTAAATTTCATAAAGGACGTCCTAGTGAGTTAAAAAAGAACCCACTTCCCCTTTTATGCTGGAACTTTTAATTTAGAACTTGAAATGAGTAGTCTCTTGAACCTTGTACTACCATCATAAGCCGAAACACCAAAGGCAATGATTTAACTACTCAGCCACATCTGATGTGCCAGTTATTTTAGACATCTCATTACTGCATAGATGATGTACGACGTTAAATTTTTTGGATTGAAAGGGCATTACACCAATGTCTCGCAAAGCAAAAATGTAGGGAAACACTATATTAGCTTGTTTCCTTTTGTTCATATTGTTCTGTTATTCACTTCACTGAATATACATTATGAATGGTAAGAATCACAATGAACTTTTTTTTCATTGTAAGTGTCATGCCACAACAATAGCAGAAAATGAAACTGCAGGAATGCAACGGCAGTAGTCCTGCAAGTAAACCTATCTTAATGAAGTCCCAGCACAAGAGCATTCTTAATGTAGTCATTCTCCAGTCATTCTTCGAGTCAACTTCTGCACAATTCCTCTTAGCCACCAAAGCAACAGGACAATATTATGTAGGCTAAGCACTTTGGTCAATTAGGAACAATGAGAACATTTCTCGTGTGAGCAAAGAATCGAAAATACAAGGGCTCATTTCTCACCAGGTTCGCATGGAATGCACAGCCCGTTCTTGTCCCTGAGTGGCTCACCAGTGGCTTCATCAACTCGGATCAACTTGACAGGATGGACGTTGCTAGCAATCCGAGATACAAAGCCGACAGATCCCACCTTGTTGTCAATGTTCACTGCACATACAATGAAAGGTTCAGCAGATATTCTACATTTACGCAGCAGTGGAAGAGCTTCTATAGTCATGCAAGTATGTTTTCTGGCCAGTTTCTTAGAATGACAGACAATGTGTGCATTTGTGTGGACACCACATTGGAGGAATATTAGAGGTGTCTGAACGGCAGCCCCTCACCGTGCTGCGAGTGTGTCAACAACATGCGTGCGTTTCGGGCATCCTCCGAGAAGCAGCGCTGAATGCTAGGGGCCATCCTTCGCGCCAGTCACCTGAAGGGGCTCCAGATGGGAGCTTTTCTAGCTCTTCGTGCTGGCCCTGCACATGTTGCTTTTGCAAGGTTTTTCATGGTCGGTTTACTGAGCCTGTGATGGGGAAAAAGTGTTTTGTCCCATGGTGCAAGACCATGTACGAATTGTGTCAGTGAGAAGTACTCGTTTTCTGCTTCGAAAGAGGACACACGTCTCGAACTCTAGCGATATGCCATACAGAGGCAAAATCAGCTTCTTCAATCAATAAACAGTGCTTGTGATTGGCATTTCGAACCCCATTTTGTTGCTGACTGCTGTCGAAGGTGCATTAAAGCTGCCAACATTGTGAACATAAAAGCCAACGATATGCCGATGAATGGCTACTGATCCGTCTCCTGCTACATATCCGCAGCCCATAAGCATACGCCTTCCTCAGAGACAACAACGTCCCACTTCTTCCTTCTGCAACAGTTGTGCGGAAGTACCCAAGCATGGTGCGCGTCTTTTGACACAAGGTTCCTTGCAGCATTCCAGAAAAAGATGACAGTGAAAGACAAGTGTCAGCGACAGGGTATACTTGTGTTTTGACGAGATGAAAGCGTGAAAGGAAACGAAGTTCCATGCCAAGACAGTGACCTACAGTGGCTTCAGTGCCTTCGGGAGCGCTGCAACTGTGAGCGATGATCTTGCTGACCACAGGCTTGTTTTCACTTTTCGCTCCTTCAGCGACTACTGTACCCAGCCTACATGGCTGCTTTCGCAAGTAGTAAAGGGCTGATGAAAGGAAGGACCCTTACACAGCTTATCTTAAGGGCTAGTTTCTGCTTGAGGAGACGGATGCTTTTATTGATGCAATTGCTTATGATTGGGCTGGCACCAATAGTCTCTTGTTGAAAAAATTTGGGGTGAATGGAGTATTACAGAACACTAAGCACTTCAGGCATTCTGTTGATAATAAGCGAAATTTCTTTTTTTCTTTCTTTCTTTCTTTTTTTTTCCCCCAGTGCATGCGATGTGATAGTGTCCAAAACCGGCTGTACGCAAAAAAGAAATTGTGGGACCCTTAAGCTGCGCCTTGAGATAGCGATGGTTGGTTCCATTCTCATGGTGCTCCATTCTGCTTGCCATCCTCTTTAGTCACCTAGCAATGTCATGACATGACATGATAAAAAGTGCGAGTTACTTGCGTGACTTGAGTGGCCTCCCTAGTCGTTTTACGCATTTCACATAGATACACCATCAAAACTCACCAATGAAGAAGGCAACGCTAGAACTCAGACTTGAGCTAGTTGGTAATGGTTCATCTTGAGGTGGGTACAGCACGACATGAAACACTGACAAAGTAGATGACAAGTGTCTTGTGCGTCTTCTTCTTTGTCTATATCTAGTGTA
>CM023481.1:35486563-35570209 GCA_013339685.2 Hyalomma asiaticum | reverse complement strand
AAGTATCCAAGAGACTGCGGGCCTTGCCAAGGCCGATAAAACCTCTAATTATGCCTAAGATACTCATCTCTTTACATTATGCAAGCCAGTATCGCAAAGTCGAACGCTGCAACGGTCGAGGCATCGCAGGAACAGGCAGCAAGAGCGTGAACTGACGGCCTCGACGATGTTGGCCTCGCCAACAGGCAGACTGGTGTATATAGACCACAGGCAAGCTCTGTTCCTTCCGGATTCTTTTCGTGCGTAACGGCTACACGTTTTCCATATGATAAAATCCAAAAGTTGCTCGGGTCCTCCCCCACACAGCTCTGTCTTGTTCGCTCTCGACTCAAATGCGTCGGAAGAGTTGCCATATGGCAATCAGTAGTGGTGCACTTTTCCCTCACCAAAAGCGGGGCACAAGTGTCCAATCTGGTGTCCCTCCAGATTGTTTTTTCTGGTAAATAAAAATTGAATTGAATTGAAAGTAACACACAAAAATAAGTCTGCACTACGGCATATAGTTGATGTTTAATTGATTAAAAGCCCGCCAAAATCGCGGCATAGACGTTGATTTCCTCCCGGCCCGCCTGACTGCGACAGCGGCTACACGAAGTCCAACTTGCGACCTTGTATACACGACATGTGCGAACGAAGCCCACCAGGCCACCACTAGACGATGAGCGAAAGAAAATTTAGGCCATTAACGGCTCTCTGTTAGGTGGGAACGAAGAGGCACTTCAATAGAAAGAAAGAAAGAGAAAGGAAGAAAGAGAAAGAAAGAAAGAAAGGAAGAGAAAGAAAGAGAAAGAAAGAGAAAGAAAGAAAGAGAAAGAAAGAGAAAGAAAGAGAAAGAAAGAGAAAGAAAGAAAGAAAGAAAGAAAGAAAGAAAGAAAGAAAGAAAGAAAGAAATTACAACGACGAACTCGGCACGTCATCAGCACTGATTCTGCAGATATGCGAAGTGGCAAAAAATCAGCAGAGAGGCCGAACAAACGATACAACTCAATAGTATAGGCATGACGGCAGCTCGGATAGCTCGAAGTCGGGCAATATCTGAAAAGCCGCGCCCGCACGCGTATCTTCCTGGCCACTTCCTTGCATGAGTAAACGTGCGGCACGTGACGGAGTTGCGTCGTCGAAATCACCAATAAAGCAACACTGAAGAAAAGGAAACGGAAGAAACGGCCAAGGAAAACGGCTACCGGAATGGCAGCGCGCAGAAGGATATACGTTGCGACATGTTTACACACACGCACGCAAATCAAGCCCGGAAAGTATACATTTCCCAAGAGTACCGCACCTTACGCAGCAGGACGAAGGACTCATTCGCTGCGTAAGCGGCTGCAGTGTGAAGAGTCGTATGACGCGTTCTCAACTCTCTCTCTCTCTCTCTCCTCCTTTTTTTTTTCTTTAACTGCGTTCGTTTTACATTGAGACCTACACACTCCTCGGGCCCAGCAGTGCGGCCGCGCTTAGTCAACCGGCGGAAAGAGCTGCAGTCCGAGCAGCTGGCACCTGCAGGCACAGTGTCCAGGGGGCTCGATCAACTGGAACGTAAGACAATGCGGCAGCACGAGCTTCGGAATGCCGAGATGACTCGTTCGCAAGGAGGCATTGTATTACGATAGGCAGTCGGGTATCTTTCTCGCTGTGGCGAGCTTCTCAAATGAACGGCTTAAATACTTTCGCTTTCCGATCACAGAAACTTCGGAGGAATGAAAAAAAAAAAAAAAAACTGCGCTAGTAAAAATCGCCGTAACGATAACGACGCAATGAGTCGGCGTTTGCATTGCCGTTCTTGAGTGTGCAAGTTTCGCAGGACTGCTCGTCTCCGACCAAACAAGGCGACGGTTCCAATTTCGGTTGGTCGCCAATATGAGCACAATGATAAATAAAGAAACGCCTTTTATTATTATTATTATTATTATTATTATTATTATTATTATTATTATTATTATTATTATTATTGAGACTTCAGTTATGCGGGCCCATAACCGAAACTATTATCTACCTCACTGGCGTATGGTACAGGAAAATTGCGAAAAAGCATGCCTAATGATGACTATGAACAGTGAAGATAACGTGATCCGTCAAGCTGTTATGACAAAAAGCTGTAATGCTATTTCCATCGCGAGGTCTTCGCTATGGGCGAGTAATGATCCCTCGAAGAGAGGAAAAAGAAAGCCTATGAGAGTCGTAAGCATCTTCCTGTTCAGGTTGCTACTGCTACCCCTTCGTGCACACCGCCAGGACTGAGACCGCAGATGATGCCTTAATTGTGAAACTTTCGGGAGACAATCAAAGACATCAGTGCAGTGGTCCGTAGCAATGGTTCTATATGTATACAGTGACGATATTATGCTCTCGCAGTCGGCGCGACGGCCCTTACACATAAGCTGACCATAACTTGCGCGTCCCCCTACCGAGCCGCACTTTCCGATCAAGAAAATGAGAGCCAAGCGAAACATATGTAAATGCACAGATACACCACATGTGCACTGGCAGCGCCGGCGAACCTGCAGGCACGTGTAACACCCGGAAGTAACACGCAGATATCGCCAACGCGTCACTAAGGTGTAATCATCACGGCTGTATGCTGACGAGGCCTATTATATAGTCATGGAGGTAATGAGAACCTCCTTCCTCGTTAACCAGTGGTTGGAAAGCCAAACGCAATATGCAGAAGCCGTTCGATACAGCATTTCTACTGCATACTGCGCTCGCAGCCGGCTTATATACACATGTTGTATAGGCGATCATTAAGCACTTTCTCAAGTATAATTTTAAAAACAATTAAGCGTCTTTCAGTTAACAGCGTGAGGTTGACATGCGTTGCAAGCGAGAGCGAAACGCCAATGTGACAATAAAAAATAAACAAAGGTCACACGCAGACAAGAAAAAGTGAAAATAACGGCTGCTCGACATCAGAAGGTTCTCGTCGCTTTTGTCGGAATCGCAAGACGAATAAACAGCCAGCGTGAGACATACACCTCGAAAATAGGCTTCCGGTTTTGGAGCGCTAGCCTTTCCCACTAGGATTTTATTAGGCAGTAGCAAAAAAAGGTAGTAATAAACGAGCCACCGCCCACGCCGTTATATGCAACGACCGGCCACAGTGATGCGCAAGTCGCGTTACTACATCATACGCGTAGGGACACCACGGGCCCACGTCGGCACGGGCGGCCGCACACGCGCAACAGCGTCGCCACACGCGAACAAGCCCGGCCCGAGGTGACAAGGCTTTCATCCCCGGGGCCGCTGTCGAACGTGCCTTCGGCGCCCCGCTTCGTCATCGCACGAAAGAAAATGACGGAAGCGGACGGGGACTCGCTCACATATCTCTCGTCCCGACGACAATGGAGGCTGCCGGCGAGCACCCGCTGCGCGAGTTAGCGGGCGGCAGCCGCACGTGGCCTAACCTGTCGCGAACCCACAGACGAGACGGCGCTCGCTCGGTAGTAGAGGGCGCCCAAGAGGCTGCGGCAGGTTTTTGGCAAGGGGAGCAGAGAGAGACAAGCAGTCCACGGCGGCGGCACAAAATCCCCGTTTCGAAAAGTGACGGCTTCGCCGTCACACTCGGCCGACCCGCAGCGCACAGCAGGAAGGACGTCATCGACAACACTGACGCGGCGGGGGAGACGACAGAGGAGGAGACGGCGCGTCGCACCTTGCGGTCCCCTCCCCTGGTTTCGGCCGCGTGGAACAGACGGGATGCGCGCAGTCGAAGGTCGCATTCTGTCGCATGCCGAATCGGATACGCATGCGAGGCAAATTGCTCTCATGCTGCCGGTAGTAGGGCGCACGTTCTCGGGAGGCGAATCTTCTACGTCAAAAACGTCGCACCGAGCGGCGCCACCAGAGAGAATCCAGGATCCGCGGAAGGTTCCCTGTTCCAAGTGCCCGCTACACGAAACCCAGCGGCAACCGCCTCCCTGCTTCAGTAGGTCATTACTTTCTCGCGAGGCAGTAGTTCGCAATTTAGGAGATGAAAGCACCCTTACTCCACAACTTTCAGAGTTCTGACCCGGCCACTGCAGCCGCCGACGCCATCACGGTCTAGCCCCTACTACCCCACTATCTGGACAACAGCGGTGCGCCAAACCAACCGACCGGGGCCAGCGTGCCGGTCAGCGGAGGTGCATGCGTGGACTCGTTGCAAGAGGCGGCAGTGCGTTGACCCGGCGCCTCGGAGCGCGCGCGGCCACGTCCGCCGCGGTCGACTTGGAAGGGAAAGGGATTCCCGCGCAAGGAGGCCACCCCATCTCGCGCGCCCGAATGCACTTCCGCCGCCCGCGGCACGCTACTCCACAAACCCCAACCCTGCAGCGCCACTCGCTCAACAAAAGCGCCGGCCTGTGCGCGCACGCGGCCAAGATCTAGGTTGCACGCACACAAAACGTCGCACGCGGTTGCGTAACCGGCCTACACACACCGGTCGACGTCGCTGCACCGCCAACACACACAAGCTGCGCGCAAGTGTGTCCCCCCGCGTTCCTCCCTCGTGTTCTACCACGCAGCGCAAATCCTAACCCTTCTGGACGCTGCGGCGACACGGCGGGAATCCAGGAGCGTGCAGTATGCGGCGACAATTAAAACCCGAGATTCCAAAGGTCGTTAATGATGACGGAGAGCGTTTACAACAATGGGGCAGAAAGTGTACCAGGTCGAAGCTGAAGAAAAACGGCGGGGCGAAACGGAACCGACCGGGCGGACGTCCTGATTACAGGGCAATGCCATCGCTCCTCGGCAAAAAAGAACACGCAACGAATCCCGAGGCGGGAATCGGTTCAAATGAACCGCGAATGTAATAGACGCGTCTGCGGTCTGCGACATCCCAGCCCTCTTATTTCCGCAGCCGTAACATACCATCGCTGTAGTCATTCCTGTCGTGTCGTGCCGGCTCCAACCTATCGCCCATACAAATTTCACGCAATCCAGCATACGTTAAGTGAGCATAGTCGCTAACAGTGCTTTGACTGACGGTTCGCGCAAAAAGATGTCGCGTGATTTATCTTAACTAGGGCTCATGTAAAGACATACGCACGGAAGAAAAAAGCTCACTAGGCGAGACAGGAGTCTATGCAACTCTGTCACACGGACACCTGACTCCGCGAAGCACCTGGGAAACGGGAAGGGCAGATGCTAGTAACTCACTTGATGAGCGGGAAGGGCATGTCGACGCGCTTGATCACGAACCGCACAGATGCTTTCCCCAGACAGTTACCCGCGGTAAATAAAGGACTGCGAACCTTAGGTATACCGTCTGCATTATGTTCTGGACATGTACATTGATTGATTTCTGGGGTTTTACGTCCCAAATCCAGCTGTGATTATGAGAGACGCCGTAGTGGAGGTCTCCGGAAATTTCGACCACCTGGGGTTCTTTAAAGTGCACTGACATCGCACAGCACACGGGCCTCAACATTTCGCCTCCATCGAAATGCAGCCGCCGCGGCAGGGATTCGATCCCGCGACCCTCGGATCAGCAGCCGAGTGCCATAGCCACCAGACCACCGTGGCGGGCCAGACATGTAGTACATTGCTGGGCTCTATCTACCATGTGTAAATTATGGCCATGCGGAATTTCACTTTCACATTGAAGCGTGAAAAAAATCCTCTGCCTGAGGCGCGCGGGACGATGTGGAGGGGGTTTATTAACTAAGCGGCCTTGTGTACCCCCCCCCCGCCCTATTCGCCCTACCCCATTCAGGCAAGACTACGATTACCTCCATTGCTAGTAATGAAATTGCTTATCCTTCGGGCGCCTCTCTACTGCTGTTTATCTCGACGCAATTCGCGTAGTCCGATAAAACGTGGGCGGAACAAACGATCGGGTTCGCCTACATAGGCAGTGCTTTCACAAAGCGCGCCGTTAAATTTCGCGGCAGTGTAGACTCGTAACGCCGTTACACGGTAGTTAGAAATGTCGGTCGCCAAGCAACCAGCCAAGCAGCTCGAGGGTATACAGACGGAAAACGTAAGAGAGAAACAAAAACTATAAGGGGCAGGTATCGGTTGTACTCCTTCCCACAGAAAGATGAGGCCTACAGCTAGTCGCGGTCGGATGCTGCAAGAAAAACAAAAAAAAAAAAAATATCGATCAGAAACTTATGAGAGGCATCGCGAGCACCGCTCCGGAAAACAACGGCGCAACACTGATAAGCTGGTATTAGTCGCGCCTCGTGGACAAGACGGCGAGGTCGGCCGAGCACATCGCACGCAAGCACGGCCGCTGCGGCACGGTTCAATCGCCTCGCGCTGATCCTCGTTTCAGCGCTAGCCTGGCAGTGTATCGGAATACATCAGGACATCGCGAGTAAAAAAAAAAATCGCAAAAGATGGAGGCGCCCCCACAGGCGGCGCTCGTCACGCACGATGCGCAGGAACCGGAAATGCAGGCAGCGCAAGCGAGGGAAGCCCCTGATCTCGAGACACGTGGAGAAAAGGATGCGCTGGGCATGCACAACTTTCCTATTCCGGACTGAAAGGCGAATTTATTTATTTCTCTCCTACCAAATTGATCTTTTTTTAAACACGAATTACTATTCTAAGCAGCTCGCGAAGCGTTATTTCTAAAACAAAAAATCATACATGTCACTTTCGCTTTCGGATCGAATTTAGTGAGTGAATTAAGGATCACGACGAAACATCGCACTGACATTTGCCCCGCGGTAACCTCATTTGGCTAATAAATTGTGGAACGCAGCAAAGTCTCGCAACTGCACAGCAGTGAGTTAAGTCACGATCCACACTAACGAAGGTGGGGAGTTCGAATAAACAGAATGCCTGGTTATATAACCTGGTGTTCTTAAACGTGCACATAAACACGGGCGCCGCGGCCGGGAACCGAGTTCGCGTGCTCCAGCTCAGCAGCGTAACTATGGCGTAACGTTAACGCCCTATGTTGCGCCGAGGAGGTGGTAAGCGCTTTCAAAAGAAAGAAATAAAGAAGGAGAAGAAAGAAGGAGAAAAAGAAAGGCGGGGGGAGGGGCGGGTGAAGAAAACTGCTCAAACTTACTTTGTGCAACCCAAGTAACCTGCTCTCTGTCCTCAGTACGAATACTCTCCTCCATCGCCGTTTACATAAGGGAGAACCAGCCACGCGTGTTTCTTTAACGAAAACCAACCTCTAGACAGCTGCTGCTCCTTCACATTTTTCTTTTCTTTTTTGTCACTCGTAGTCACCGCAGAAGCCAGCACTCGTAAACAGCGGCCTTTTCCGGCGAGCGGCCAAGTTCTTGGCATAAAGACCAAGAACGCGAGGAGGCAGTGATGGCGACCGCCCGGTAGGGCCCCGGTGGAGAAATACGAAGCACAACACAGTGTTACAGTAATAGAACGCCGCCTCCTCCCTCTCGTAACTAGCCTTCCCCACGCATATCATTTCTTCTCACTCAAACAGCGGCCGACAAGGCGTTGGCCCGGGCCAAGTGCTAACTCTAGTCAGGCAAATGCGATTACACCACCGCGGTGGAATGAGCAGTCTAGCAAGGTACGAGGAACGACACCGCTCTCGTATAAATACCCCTCGGGCCACAGACTACACGCTGCTGCACTTGGTCGGGTGATCTCGCGCCATTAAACGCGTAATGTAAAGAGAGAGAGAGAGAGACCTCCACGCTAATCAAAACCGGCACGCGCGCACTTCGTGGACGTTCACGGCACAATCTACAGCGTGGCGCGATGAAACAAGCCCATACCACTCAGTGGCGTTACGTACAGATACGACTGTATCGTGACACGCTGCTGATATGGCGGATCCGGCGACCAGCGAGCCGCAAGTACCCTAGGATATATATGTGTGTGTATCGAGAGAGAAAGGGGACTACTAGATAGACGGGCGCTTCTTTTGAATGTTTTTGTTTGCTCTTCGTTATCGCCATGATGAGCCACTGCAAACGGCAATCGGCTGACCCTTGAGAGATAATCAACGCGCGCGCGCGCGCGTTACCGTCTTCCTTCGGATACAGCCCTGCCCGGCTCGGTGCCTCCGTCTCCAGGCCCGTTTGGCTTATTCTGGAGGATGCCGAGAAGAATTTCCGAATGAGAGGAATGGGGCGAAGGGATGCTTCGACACCGAAGCGCCGCACAATGACCCTGCCCGCGTTAAGTCACTCTTACGTAGGAAGTCCCATATTAAGGATAGAGGTCAAATGACGATGGTCTTCGATCACCGGAAATGAGAGGGTAGGAGTTTTTAAGACGAAATGTTGAGGCCCGTGTACTGTGCGATGTCACTTGCACGTTAAAGAACCCCAGGTGGTCGAAACTTCCGGAGCCCTCCACTGCGGCCTCTCTCATAATCATACCGTGGTTTTGGGACGTAAAACACTAGAAATCAATCTCTTGCCTTCCCCTCCTCGTCGCCTCGTTTTTCTTACAGTGCGCATGTGCTTGCGCTGCGTACAAGGCATGTTACTGCGTCTTACCCCCTTTTCAATTAGCGTCAGTGGTCCACAGCTCTTAATAAGTGGTCACACCCATTGTATTATAGCTGACTAGCGTTTAAAGGTTCCATAGAAACAAGTAACGACGAAAGTAACATTGGCATACTGCTTTTTACAATAAAACAAATCCGGAAAACTTCCATAACTCTTACTCCAGCCACACCAGCCCAAGTAGGAAAAAGAAACGTACGTCAGTGTGACGTACGATACGTACGTTACGCTGACGTACGTATCGGCTCTGACGTTTCGGCATGGCGTTAATTACAAATGATAGCTTCAGCCTTATTTCTTTTTTTCTTTATTAAATCTACTTAATTCAAAGGAAGTGCAAATGGTGCTGGCCATAAATACGAAATGACAAGCGTAAAGTCACTCAAGCAATAAAATTCGGGGCGAAACTTAGCTGTCTCACGAATGCACGTTTCGCGCCGCAGTTTTACGATTGTGTCGCACGCGATATATCTTTAGGCTAGAGGCCACGAGAATTGATCGACTGCTTCCGTATACGGAATGTCTCATCGGGATACTGGGACAACCACTAGTGGCGTCTCTGCGAGGCAACGAAGCCTATATATAAACATACGTCTCAATGATATTATACATTTATCGACACGCGATGACTCGGATAGGCCAAATAGAACTTGGTCAGCAGAGAAGACCGACCACCGAAGCTTCGCATCCTATTACCTAACCGATGAAGCCGAAGCTCACACAGATATTAAATTTACCTATATAAGCCAGCTACAGCTATCAGTGTTATCCTCGCAAGCCCCCATTTGATCTTTTCTTAAATCGCCTTTCAAAAAAAATAAAAAAGAAAGAAAGGGGAGGGGGGACAAGAAAAGGACAGAATAAGATTTTTCACGCGGTACGTAATACCACCTCATTCGCCCGACACTGTATACAACAAGCCGCATTTTCTGCTACATGCCGAGCACATCCTGTTACTCACCATGCTCTTTCGTACATCAGGTGCAACGCTGTCAAAGCAAGTGCTCGTGCCTACGCTGCGTACTTCCGCGACCAAGATGTAGTGCGTTGCTCGCGGTGAGCGAAAAAACGATAAATGCCTCACTGGCAGCCTTAAATTAATATATTTTTCATCCGCTTTACAAAACACGCTCGCATTGCCGGGGAAACAACACATATTTGCAAGTTTGTACTTTATGTTCGTCGTTCATGTGTAGGAGCGACACACCTCTCCTTTTTTGTTTTCCTTTACGGAGTATACTTCCGTAGCCTTTACAGCGTTGCACGTGACGTATGAAACGGTGTAGTACAGTAACGGTATAGTGCATTCTAGGCACTAGAGTAACGGAAATGCCCCGCTCCTATCCCCCACAAAGGAGACCCAGGCTCGCTAATCTCTAAACTTTAAGCACAGTGAGAAATTATTTTGCTTGCAGCATCGAGACATCCGAATGCTTTCTTTTTCTTTCTCTTGCGCTCATCAGTGCTTGTACCCATTACTTCTTATGTATCTTATGAAAATACGATTACGTACATGCGCTTATGTATATATGTATGTATGTGCATATGTGAACAGGTATATGTATAAATAAGTGTGCATATATGTGTTTAATGTTATATGTGTGTTTAATGTACCCCGATATGGACCGATCACTAGCCAATGCAGGCTAACGGTCCAGACATCCTGTAATCTTTCCCATGATTTGTAAATAAAAAAAATCAGATTGATTAATTGACCGATTGATTACCAGCGACAAGTGGTGATTGGGGCGACTCAGGCGGCCGGCTAACGTGACCCGCCTGGACTGCGAAGCCACCCCCAAAACGTACTTAAGTATGCCCTTACAGTAAGCTTCACTCTCTCGGGCCCGCTGGCGAGCACGGTCAGAATCGCTATACACTCGGGCAAAAACGGGATGCCGCGAGAGATTAGCCACTGCCTTCTTGGAAGGCTAATAACGCGCACCACACGAGGCGCCGGACGAGAGAAGGCGACAGATAGGGCAGGGTGTAGCCTATAGCGCGCGCCATGTGCGTTATACGCGTACAGCGACCTCGGGGACAGCGACTGCTCCCAGGCGGCCGTGCCTGTCGCCGGCGGCAAAGACCGCCTGGCACGATCGGACGGCCTGGACGCGGCTCACATTTCCCGAACGAGCCGGTAACGCGAAGCCCTGCACTGCAGCGGCAGCAGCAGCAGTAGCAAACGTGCCGGACGAGTGATTAAAGAAGGGCGAAAGAAAAAGAAAGAAAAAAAAAAAAAGAGAAGGCTAGGAAGAGCTGCTGCATTGCAGAACGGAGAGACTTTGAAGGGCACGCTTACGCGATAGGGCGCCCATTCACGCAACCTGTGAAGGACGACACGGCCGCGCGCGCGTATGTACAAGTGCTGCGAGAGGAGGAAAAAAAAACAACTAGAAACCTGTTCGATGCTTGCAGTACAGAAAAAAAGGAAGGACGTCAAACGAGCCTGAAAGCAGTGTTTACGCATACACCCTCTTGTTTCTCTGTTTCTAATTAACGAAAGGTGTTAATTAACGGGGGGAGGGCTTAGCGGAATGCCGCGTTGGATCGACAGACCGCGATTAAGCGACCGGGAAGTGAGGAGATGGAGGCAGAAGAAAGTAAAAACTGCGAAGCATCTGCTGTACGTTCCCGTTGATCTCTGGCGTTTTGCGTGCCAAAACCACATTACGATTACGAAGCTCACCGCAGTTGGGGACTCCGGATTAATTTGCACCGCCTACGGGTCTCCTTATTGAGCGCCTGAGTCTCAGTATACACGGGTGCGTATGCATTTCGCACCCAACGAAATGCGGCCGCCGTTGGCGGGATTCGATCCCGCAGCCTCGAGCTTAGGACGCGCGGACAGCGTATACCTGCTACACTACCTCGCCGGGTTACTGCATCGCTGTTGTGTAATCAGACATTCTATATACAGATACTAACGGGCCAGCCGTGACCGGGATTCGAACCAACGACTTCGTGCTCGACATTGGAGCGCAGTGACGATACACCGCCACCACCTTCGAAACCGGGGTTGTTGGTGACCGATCAAGCTAGTCCTTGTGAACGCGCCGCTTTACATTTCATACCTCCTTACATATATGATCCCGCCCCTGCTTGTTCTTTGAAACACCCTCGTGACCATGGGTGTGCCCTCAATATTCGGACGAGCGTGGTCTCGGACTCCTGACCCTTTCGGGAGAAACCTTTCGTTCACATGTTCCTTTACTCACGTGCCAGTTTTCGTAACTTGTTCATATGGCAAAAAAAAAAAAAAAAAGCGAAATATCCTAGCGTTGGCTAAACAGAACCGTGACCGTGTTCATGCTTTTGCCCAATTTTGTGTACATGTCAGCGGATGAAAGCACAGACACGCTAACACGAAAAACACTGCATATATGAAACCGGTATTAATGAATAAACGTAAAAAGTTAAAAAGTCATAACGGATATGGCCTCAGTAGCACGATCAGAAAGCTACTGTAGAACGGTTCCTTGGTACTATATAAGCGCAGACTCAGCTAATCGTACGGCATGAATATTTCTTCTTGTAATTCGGTGTGAGGTTTCTTTCGATCCTCATTCCGTCCCTTCCCCCCCCCCCCTCTCACACATACCCATCTCCCGCTAAAAAAAAAAAATAAGGTCTGTTCCAGCTCACTGTTTTTTTTTTCCTCTCTCCCTCTAGCGCACAGCCGATCGGAGTTACAGAGCAAGAGTGAAACAGTTATCTATCTTGCAGCTGTATTTATACTCTTTTGAAAAAAAGAGCCAGGCCTGCGCGGAATCGCAGGACAGTGACAGCGTAAGCTGAAGGATCGAGCGACCTTCCTAGAGACCATTGTAAACGCTTGGGGAAACTAGCGCAAGTACAGGCGGTGGGTATCCCCTGCGCCATAACTCTGCGGTTTGGGCTTCTCTCTGCACAGCGGTCTGCTGTGCCCGACGTCGCCCTGCTGCAGCCGCGCGCGTAACTCTGCGATTCCCTTCTTCAGCAGCGGTCCGCATCTTGCGAGGAGGCGCCATCAGGTATATCGAAGAGCCAAGTCAGGTTGCTGTCGGGGCTGCGCACGTCGCCTGTCGCGTGACGCATGGAACGATACGACAAAACTGCTTCACGAGGCAGCGCTTCGTAAAAACACATTTCGAAGGCTATGCGGAGGAAATCAGCGCCAATAGATGGCAGCAGTTGTCCTGTTCTTCACGAGGAGCGATAGTGGTTACGGACACGGGCGGCGGCGGACAACTACGGCGCCGTTGTTGTGATCTCATAACAGCTTACGCTGTAAAACGCAACACGCAGGCAGCGCGCGATTGGTAACATTCCATGAGTACCGCTGAAACGTGTCCACCATACGGCGCATTTGGCAGCCTTCGCTTTCGTATCCCCCATGACGCGCGGTGACGCCGCGCAATCGCACCACGCATGCGCGAGCGAGTATGTTTCCCAAACCGCCGACCGCAGGCGACCAGAACGAACTTTTGTTTCATTCATTCAATTGATGAATACACACGCTACATTTTTCTCTCTACACAGACTCCCGCAGTAGGGTGTTTTTTTTTTTTTTTTTTGAATCCTACTTGCACAAGTCCTTAAGTCGTCGATTGTCGTACACAAGAAGTTGCGGGAAAAACGAACGATTACTCTACAGAACAAGTGATCGCAGACAATAAATAAATAAATAAATAAATAAATAAATAAATAAATAAATAAATATGCAAGCAAAGGACGACATATGCGGTTGGGCTCGTCACAATAATAATCAAAGCCAAACGTTGCGAAGGAGCTGTCATCTGCGATCACGCGTATAAGGAAAGACGGCTAGACCGGGCGGTAAAGAGAAAGGACAGAGAATAGAAGGAAAGAATGAAGAAATCGTAATTGGCAATAAATGCTATAACGATGCAGGTAAAAATGCGCACAGCGCTCTTTTTTTTTTTTTTCTTTCCACCTTCTCGTTCTGGTGCCGACAAGACGTTCGGGAAAAATCGTGCATTATTGGCTCTCCCTCCGCGGCGCAGTGTACAGACTTCCTCGAAAGGGACGCTCAACACAAAGATTACCCACCATCAAGGCCGCTTAGCTGAGGTGTTTGTACGAGACGACGCGTTGCCGTGGGAGAGAAAAACTTCAAAAAAAAAAAAAAAAAAAGAATGGCGGCGAATGTACCATCGAATCGATGCACGCAGCAAAAACGAGAAAAAGAAATAAAAGTACTGTCGAAGCTCTCCGTAAGAAAGCGTTCTGGTGGACTTTATATAATGCAGAAGAAGATGGGCGGGACAATATCTCAAAATAAGAATTTTTTTTTTTTTCATTTAGAAAGACGCGCCACCATCAAGGAGCAACCAAATCACAACTGGTGGCTCGCGCCTACCGCAATCCTCTACCACGCAGCAGTAAGAGCATCGCGGAGGCATGGCACAGTACACCAGGTGTCCCCCCTCTCGTCGTGCGCCTATGCGCTGTCAAAAAAAAAATAATAATAATAATAAAAAAATTTTAAAAATGGCGCGTGTTTGGTCACGGACGCCGCGCATGCGCAGACTACCCTCGTGAAAAACGTCCATTGTCCACAGTCTTTCTGTAGAGAGACACGTGGAATGACTACGAACTACTTTTAAAGGAAAACCTTCGAAAGGACGTTTCCTTGGAAGCATGCCCGTCTCTCTTTTAAAACCACGGCTGCCGTGACGAAAAAAAAAAAAAAAAAGGTACACGTGCGCGCCAGATTGAACCGAACAGATTCACGGGTACAGTGCCTCGCTCAGCTTCGTAGGGAACGCCACGCTTTCAGCATCCTCGCACACTGCCACGGAGAAGGCACCCAGCAATTTCAAACTCCTGCTGAAAAATGCATCTATTTCCTTTCATTCGAACCACTCTCTCTCTCGCCGTCAGTGTGCCTGCGAGGACCAGGTAAACATGGAGAGACGAAATGCAGTCCGGCCGCTCACAGTGGCGTGGCCGGCACCCTTGGGAGATATTTTTTTTTTTTTTTCCCCTCACACGGCCGCGCGCCGATTGCAACGAGACACCGCGACGACGGCGACCGCACAACGTGCGCCGGTGCAAAACGGCCGCAACTACAGTGCGTGCAATCGGTGCTTCCGCAGGCCAAAAAGAAAAAAAAAAAGCGCGCGAGAGGGAGGGGGAGGTGTCAGTAGTCGGTATTCAGCGCACGTTTTTTAACACGCGATATGACGCCTCCTCGTGTTACGCGAAGGACGTTACCGAACCCCGCATAGCTTGCTTCTCTCGCGCAATACGAGCCAAAGTGCCTGTGACTCGTGAGGAGTAGGCGAAAACACAACATTAGGGACTTTTAGCAGCGGCGGCTTACCGTACCGTCGTGGTAGGCACGTAGAAAATTGAGCTTCTGAGGGCTTCACCAGCAAGTTTTATCGTCTGATGACGTTTCCGTACTCACCTAGCAACTAGTGCAGCTCTTTCCGACTTAAATAGCCACGTGCCGACCATGACGGTACGGCATTACCATCACTACCGTACGGTAAGCCGGCGCTGCTAAATCTCCACATGTACGTACTTCGTTTACGGCAGTACATTCACGGCTAGTATTACGTTATAGGAGAAGGGCGCAAGGAAAGGCACTGAAGAAGGGCTCTCCGGAGTGTGGAAATCCCTTCTGCACTTTAGAACATATGCTCTGGCGGTGCCCTTCGTTACAGGATGACGATCACCTCGCCACGGAAGAAGAGTGGGAGAAGGCGCTTAAGAGCTCCGACCTCACCGCTCAGCTACGGGCCGTCCAGAGGGCCCACGACGCGGCGGTCAGGCACTGCCTGCCCGTCCCGACGTGGGAGCGGCCCGCGGCGGCTCAAGGTTTTTAGAGTCGCTCCTCAGGACCACAATAAAGTTCGTTGTCTGTCTGTCTGCATCCTACTATAGAACAATTTCTACGAGAGAAAGACCAACCTCCCTCTACGTGTTCGGCTACACCACGAGAGAGCGTAAATAGACATCGGACGCATTCAGTAGTGGGACTTCGCGGGATTGCCCCCCCTCCCCTTCGAACGAAGACATTCAGCGCGCGGCAGTTGTCTCTCAAGCGCCGACAGCAGCGTCGTCCTTGGCGCCTGTAGAGCGAGCACACGCGTCGCCCACTGCAAGGTCGGTCTGTCTGTCTGCAGCACAGCTACGCCAGAGCGAAAAACAAACAAATCTCCCAGACAGAGGGGCGTGTGCTTTCCTATCGTAGCCAGACTAAAGAGGAGAGAAAAAAAAAAGGAAAAAGTGGGAGCTGCTTGGAGCCTCAGGAGCCGCGCAAACTTCCTCGAGCAGCGGCTGAAGACGGTCGTTTCCCGATTGAACCAGCCAACCGAGCAGCACGCGCGCGAACGAAGACGGCCGAGCACCGCAGCTGTTCAAACACAAATTCCTCGGCTAGGAGCTGCGACAAGTGCGTTGGGCCTCAGCAAGGATACTACTTGGGGCACTGGCTTCTTCACGGCCTTATCCTCCCAGCGGGAAAGAGCGTCTCTCTGTTGTCTCGTCTCCCGTTCGCCAGGAGATGTCTCCCGGCGTCTTTAATTTTTTTTGTTTTGTAAACTACCACGGACACACCGAAAAGTGCGTGCGTGAGCGCGTGTGGGGGGTGGGAGTGTTTCCCGAATCTTTTCGGTTACACTTGCGCGATGTTTGAAACATCAAAAGTGAAAAAGTAAATTAGTTTATACCGAGAGATGTTTCTTTGAGAATTATATTGTTGATTTCATCATCATGCTTTCAATATTAACGTAGAAAATGACGGTCGAAGTTACATTCTCGAATTTCGCGCCGAAACCTCTGCACGCCAACGCACGCAAGCACGACATCAGGGATATCAAAGCCTTTTTTTTTTTTTAGTATCTTGTCCGCACTGTCTCCATGAAATTTTATGAAACTCTTCGTGAACTCTCTTGCTACATGCGAACACAAAGCAATTCATTAGCGGATAACTGTACGGGCCCTAGCAGGCGCCTTCAAAATCTATTAGGTCACAGCGACAATAAACTTCGTTGTATGTCGCAATAAACTTCGTTCTCTGTCACCATAAAGTTCGTTGTCTGTCTGTCACAGCGAATCGGTGCGGGAACCTCAAGCAGGCGTGGCCAACTGTATTTTGCTTTTGCGCGTTTTTTCGCTAACCAAGCGTATTGGCTCTCTAAAATCGGTGCTTTTGGTACTGCGAAACAGTGATACACTGATAGGAGAGAAATAGTTTTGCTCTTTAGCATCCCTCTCAGATAACAGACGCACCGACAGTGTAGAAACTAAAATAACAACACATTATACACACTGGAAAAAAACAATTAAACCCAATGATTTTTATTTTCCCCTATGATATTGGCGCTGCCGATTTCGCCCGCTTCCTAGGCACGGAAGGTTGGATCAGTGGACGGGTCGATAATTCATTGCTAAATAAAGAAAAGTAAAAAAAAAGCTAGTCAGCGAGCGCCGAGAACGTGAGAACACAAGCCGCCAAGCAAGTTATTACTTTCTTGCCTCTAGATTTCGTAATACTTTACGGAACCTTCTTAAATATGGTAACGTGCCAAAATTGGTAAAGCTAATGGGGGGGGGGGGGGGGGGGGGCGATGCAGGAGAGGGGGAATCCGGGAGAGGCGGCAGGCGAGCCTTTGTAAATGCTTTCACAGCTAGCGCGCCTAATTTTCCTCCTCTGCTCATATGGCAGACTTGTAAGCAACTTCGCTGACAAGGTCCCACGCGCAATGGATGGGATACAGAGCTAACATACTAAAAATTAAGACCCCGCAACGTGCAAAGGAACGAAAAGCGATGGGTGGGGAACTGTAACAGGGGCCCTTAGGCAAATTAAGAGAGAGAGAAAAAAAAATTTGTCCTGCACACGACACATCATGCGAGGACCAGACAATGAGAACGAAGGAATGGATACCAAGAGAAGGAAAACGAGCATGGCAGGGAGAAAGTGAGGTGAGGCGATGAAATCAATACATTCGTAGGCATAGAGTGGAATCAACTGGCTCGGTTGATTGATTTCTGTGGTTTAACGTCCGAAAACCATGATACGATCATGAGAGACGCCGTAGCGGAGGGCTCCAGAAGTTTCGACCACCTGGGGTTCTTTAACGTGCACTGACATCGCACAGCACACGGGCCTCAGCAATGCAGCCGCCGGGGCTGGGATTCGGCTCGATCCTGCGACCCTCGAATCAGCAGCCGAGCACCATGACCCCCGTGGCGGGGCTCGCTCGGAACCGTGCAAATAGGAAATCATTGGGAGAGGCCTTCGTCCTGCACCGTACTTAGGATAGGCTGACGGTGACGACTCGACATCCGCTGGCACTGTCGTACAGGCGTCAGTCAAGGTATCACACAAGCAGGAACTTCCGTGTACACGTTTATTTGATAAACGATGATTAAACCAAACGCAAGCAGTATAGAGGCGATTGACGTTGACCCAACATGATGACCTCGAGACTGAAAAGAAAAAAAGAAAAAACAAACCCGGAGACCCACTTGCTATCGGCATTAACAAGGGCGAAGCCGAGGGCACGTAAGTATGCGCATGTGAATAGTCAGCGGCGTGTGTAAATTTAACCCACGCAAAGCACCGTGAAAGGGCAGCGCAGACCGTTTAAGCACAGTAGCGAACTTAAAACATACACAATGCCTTAATTGGGGCCAGGACATTTTAAGCGTTCTGGCCGCGTTTCCTCTGCGCATACGGAATCAGCAACCGAGACCCTGTTAAAGCCACGCTCCTGCAATCCTCGTGGCAAGGTTCTTTCCCACCGAAAACAGTAGAACTGGCTTAGCTGGCCTTTCCTGTACTCTATACTATATCTCAGTAGTAGTATCGTTCAGAGAGAGAGAGAGAAAGCCAGGACCTAATTTAGTTTCTCATTTTCTTGGAGAACGCCATCGGAGGCTAGACTCTGCACCGGGAATTACCCGAGGTTTCATTGTCTAAACCGTTTCCTCTAGTTTTTTTTTCCCCTTTCCTTCACATCTTATCGTCTTTCGAGGCTTAACAGAAGGCGTCATTGTAGTGGGCACTACCGACGAGGAAAATATATACATATATATAAAAAAAAGTACTCAAATACGCTGCAGGAACGAACTGCCAAGTTTTCGCATACAATGCCGGAATCGAGCATCGTGAGGGGGGGGAAAAAAAGGAAAAGGAAAAAAAAAACTGCTTTCCAGCGCCGTGAGTGCCATGAAGGTGCCTCTTTTGGCCCTGACCCGCACAGCAATCGCGTTTACCTAGTGCCTCAAGATTTGTCTTTTTCCCGGAAGTTACACAAAGCGCAAAAGCTCGGACGGTTGTGTACTCATCACCTTTGGCCAACGGTGTATCGGGGAGTGCCATGTGTAGGTCCGTCATCCCTGGTTCGTCTACGAAGCCAGCGCACGTACGATTACACTAGCAAAAAAAAAAAAAAAGAAAAAAAAAAGGCGAAAGAGACGAGAAAGAGAGAAGAAGGGGCACAACCACAACACTGGACTAACAACTGTGCTTTATTCGAACGACACATTCTCTCAGGACGACCCTCAACGCATGCGCAGGAACCAAGACCGGTTCCCACGTCGCCAGGAGAACTAACATTCAGAAATTAGCATTGAGATTCTTTTTGCCATCGTCTCAAAATTGTAAATTCCCTTCTAGCAATAATAACGAGGCTGTACTTAAATTTATCACCGTAATACCTGAATCATATGACACGCCTCCGATATTTCCGTTGTTCCCTGTCCTTTCCTCATCCTCAAAAACTGACGTTACGAAACAGCGGGTGGCATCGGCAAGCACGGCAGTGATGGGCCAGATTGGCGCAATCACTTGCGCTCAAAGAAGCGGAGCCAAACGAACTTTTAATATGAAATCGCCCGATATATACCGGAACGAAAATGGAACGAATTTCCGAAAGGTTTCCCATCAGTTCCTGCTATGTCACATTCAGACCATGCGCCTGTACCAATCGCGCAATTTTTAAGTAGACCGATTAGGTCGGCCGAAGAGAGCAGGACGTCTGAATTTTCTCTTCCAGAAAAAAAAAACGAAGTATACGACCTCCACATTGCAGTTTACACGTAAGCAATCAGGCGAACCGCACACACAGTGTGCGCATAGACACGGATTTAGCCTTGATGTCATGAGATTATGGCGTACAAGGAAGTTTATTGGCCAGGCTACCTTCCCGTACCTATATACTACACGTCCACGCGCTGTAGGTGATGCACCTGCGATTGAAAAAAAAAAAAAAATCTTTTTCCCACATCCACAGCCATGTCCGCGAGTGGCGCCGTCTCTCAGGGCCACAAATGCAGTTACACGAGCAAACATGCCCTCCGAAATAAACCGAAAAACAAAACAACAAAAAAAAAACGGTCGATGCTTGAACGCGTAAGGTGACGCTACGGCTCCCAGCGGCGGAAAGCTGCCTTTTCCAACATTTTCATTTCCATAAATCACAGCAGTCAGCTTCTTCGGCCGTGCTTTGCGTGACTTCATTCTGTGTTGCCTTCACGTATAGTAGTAGTCGCAGTAGTAGTAGTGGTAGTAGTCGCAGTAGTAGTAGTAGCAGTAGTAGTAGAAGTAGTAGCAGTAGTAGTAGTAGTAGCAGTAGTAGTAATCAGTAATCTACTCGGCCCATTCGGGGGCTCCGTACAAGATGGGTAAAATGTAAGTGCAGGCGCGTGCACTTATAATTATGGCGGCGTAGGTGGGATAAAAGGGGGGGGGGATGTCGAAGGGGTGCATGTGCCACGATATTTACAAATGAAGGTTATGCCGTCGACCAGCACTGAAAGTTGGTTCACGCAACAACCGCGATAAAGGAAGAATTAACGTTAAATAACAATAATGCATTTTCGGAGACATTAAATGGAGCCCCGAAGGCTCGATTAAGGCTGAGGAAAAGCGACTGGCATTTCATCCCTGTCTCTTTTTTTTTTTTTTTTGCCCCACAGCAAACGTGTGTCAGCACAGCCTTTTGCTTTCTGCGACCTCGAAGCGTCCATGAAGTACGAGTAACAACAACAACAACAACAACAACAAAAAAAAAACACCAAGCTAAGGCGGGCAGAGAGAGCGAGAGAGACAGAAATCAAGAAAGCGAAGGAATGGTCGCCACAGAATGATCATAAACATCGGCGGCTGTTTTTCAATGAGCGGCAGGCAACAAACAAAACCAGGAAAATAAAGGATGCGGCGGCAGGCGCCAAGCGTAGCGCACACGACAGGTTAGCAAGTTTACGTTCGATACCCCCCTTCCCATTTTTCCATCCCAGCGCTCCGGGGCATCGCGCAAAGGATGGCAACCTGGCGGAGATCATTGCGCAGCAACAGACAAGCGCGGCCTTCGCCGTGCCCGTCGCCCTTTCTCGCTCGCCATCGATGTAACGCGGCAAAGGCTGAAAGAGGAAACCGCGTGCGCACCGCCGCTAATAAGGATGCTTCGCAGCGAGGCCTATAATGTATAATGGCGCCAGGGAACGACCAGGCAGGCACAGGGCGGCGGGCCGGCAACCAAGCGAGCGTCACGACAGCAGTTCGGCCACTGACAAAGGGTTCCTCCGACGCCCACCTTAGTCATATGCGAACGTTTCCGAAACCACCCCCCCACCGCCCCTCTCACAGACAGACCCACATTAAAACATTTAACGGGACCGGGAATCGAACCGGAGACCTCGCTGTCCAGCTCGAACGCAGAAAGCCCTTAGCCACCGCAACGGGCGAATCGAATAATGATACAGAGTGTTCCATGCGCAGTACTTACGCATTCAATGCGACTTCAGGCCCTATTGGGTGACCATTTGCGGAAATGCTACGCGCACGCGTTAGCAAGTTTGCTTCACGGCCAAAACAAACTCGACCGCAGACTTATATAAGTTGAAGGGATCACTCATTCCATTCAGCACCGGGCCCTGCCATTCCTTCCTTTCGCTTCTGCCCCTCTCTTTGTATACATAGAAGTCGCTACGAGACGGCACAGTCCCCAGGTAATATTTGAAAAGCTCAGGTAGTGCTCGCATGCACGCTCGACCCAAATGTGCTGGCGTAAACACACTTATGGCGTTTATCACTGGTAGATTCAGAGCCAGGTTCTCTCTTTTTTTTCCTCCGCCGCGCCAAATCCGCGTTTCACTGGTCGAGCGCTGTCGCGTTTCACTGGTCGTTTAGGGTTAACTAGGTAAACTTGCTCCGCGCCAGATCGCCTTCGCTTGTTCCGGCGCCAGGCCACGGTTTCGGGCAGAAACGGGCCGTTAGAGCACAAAAGCAATCTGGCGAGGACGAGACCTCTTGGCTGGAAAACGTTCTTGCGGGTAAGCGAAACAGGTTTCCGCAAATTGTCCATTGGTGCGACATATTAGCTTTCGTGCAGAGACGCGCGTGGAACGTACGTGAATCGACTTTCTGATGAAAGCCGTTAGAGGTCGCTTGAGTTACTTTTTGTAAGGACTTTCTGCCATAAGGGGCAGAGAACTGGGCTATGAATTTACGTTTTCGCTATAGTATGATCGATTTAATTGAAGTTGATTTAAAAGGCATGAGTCCAACTTAAAGAGAGAAGGGAAAAAAGTTCTGAAATTTTTTTTACGAGCCTGGTGGCGCACGTGTCACCGCCCCGTTACAATGGGGACGCCCATACGTAAGTGCCTGTGAAAAAAAAAAAAAAGTTCAGCGCTACACAGTACGCTTCTACCCGTCTCCAGTTGACGGCATCCCCGCGGATCTGGGTATAGAGATCGGCGGCTCGCCGTCATCCTGTGCTTCGTGAACCAGAACTGGTCTCACGGCACTAATCGCAGCAATTCTGTCCATACACGAAAACGGGCGCGTCTGATCGATACAACGTCCCACATACGCGGCGAACGAAAGGCCGCACCTCGTTCGTTTAGCGAGTTCACGGAAGCGCTGTTCACGGGCACGAGATATCCGAGACCAGTTTTGGTTTACGCAACACGCTTCCAGAAGGGGAGCGACGGTTACTCCACGGGCTGAAAGACTGAGCTCGTTCAATTAGGCGGGTGCACCCGCCAAAACCCGTGTATAACCTAATTGCAAATGAAAGGCGCGAAGCAATCCCCCCCTCCTGCCACCTTTGGTGAAAGTGACCAGGCGAGGTTGCGCCGCATGAACTGTGGGGCGCGTTAAATATGCGGGACTGAGGGGGGGGGGACGCGAACTGGTGCGAGACCACATCGAGTTCTCAAATAATGCTCTCATTGCGCCTTTTTTTTATTCGCCGCCTCGCTCCACCCGCGTCACACAGCCGCCGCACGGGGTTCCGTGAAAACGCAGTTCTCTGGTTTTCTCATCAGCGGCACGGAGGAAGAAAAAAAAAAGGGGGCCACAGGCACACTTTCCGAGAGCGCCAGAAAAAAAGAAAAAAAAAGGAAAACGCCACGCATAACCGCGCGCGAGGCGTTGTAGGTTTTAAATCGAAGAAAGCGGACCTAAACGCGGAAATAACGGTAAGTTACTATTCTCGACTGGTGGCACAGTGGGAACACGCGCTCTTCTACAATGGCAACGAACAGAACAGCGAGCGAAATTCGCGAGAGAAACAAAATGGCGACCGTATTAATTTGCGTTACAGACCGCGATTTCACGCGAGCCATGTGTAGCCGCGACACACTTCGTACCGATGCACACACACACACTGCGCGACGGAGTCCGTAATAAGGTATGGAATTTGCAGCCTACAATTTCTCTCTACCCACATTCCGCAGTGACTTCCACAGAGAACGGGCGCTTGGCATCCCCTCTCGTCGTGCAGCCGCCAGGCCCACATCAAAATGAACTTCAGGTGGCAGAAACGCACGCGCCTACATTTTAAACGCACACACACACTATATATATATGTATATAACAAGCCGGTTGGCGCACCATAGAGATACGCCACAGCACATGTTATCGCGCAGTAACTCACGAAGCTACGGTGTGCGTGATATGCCGCGACACGCTACACTACAGCCTCGAACTTGAAATAAAGGAAATCGAAAACGTCGATGTGGCCGCCGGCTTCATCCTTCGTCGCTCACTCTTCTGTGCTCTCAACTTTCGCATTAGGTGCAAGTCGTTCCCTTCCGTAAACTCTCATGCAGCCATTTCCCTCACCCCTCGCGCCACTGTCCTCCAGCTGCACTGACCGCCGTTCGGGTGTCGTCTGCAAGCAGTGGTAGTTTACGATGCAGTAACTTTTTCTGCTGTTCCTCTCTTTTATTGCGATAGCAATTATACGGACAGTCTCGGCTGGTTTTTGCCGTCGCCGCCGTCATGAACCGTATATGTATAAGGATATATATATATATATATATATATATATATATATATATATATGTGTGTATATATATAAGTACCAAAGAAAAATAATTCGGATAAATGCTTCCGACGCGCGGAATCGAACCAGGAACCTCTCACTCCGTAGCGCGTAGCTCTAACCACTACGCCACAAAGAGCAGACGCTTCAAGGAGCTAACGGCGAGCCTTATATACACACCCTTTACAGCTGGCAGGGCTTAGAGACGGCAGGCGCTTATAGCGTTTCTTCATTACCACCGAGATGGCGCGAGGTGCTCAACGGGCAGCCGCCTTTGCAACAGGAGCGCTGTTCAAACTGAGAGTATCCATTGTGACAGCTTATTCGCGCTCGTTCCGTGTATATCTGTGCGTTCGTTTCGTGCGTGCTTCACTTGATAGTTCGCGCTCATCTTCTGTTTGTTCATTTAGCGGCCTCCCCTAGCTTTGTATGTGTAGCTTTGCGGCACACAACGTATAAAGCCGCGCTGCCCACGGGAGACGCTCACTTAGCAAGTGCATGTTTGCTACAATTAATATGGCTCCTGAAGCTGCGAGCCTCACTTCGTATAGCATTAGGGTTTCTTGCTATCGCATTCATTGCTTGGCCCTTGCGGCGAAACTGTGACTTTTCATTTCATAAGCGATAATCACTACACGATGCAGATCGAGTTCAAGCTGCAGGTCGTTAAAACCGGCGCAGCTTCCGAGAGGACAAGAAAGGCAGTGCAGGGCAGTCCACGCTTCCGTGGCCTCGTGTCGCTTTAGATTTGGGACCCTTTGTCAGCCAGCCGGGACCGTCTTACCCCGCTACTTGGGCACTGTCGAGCTCGACGTCACGTAATCGCGGAGAGATTGATTAATGGCTGCTCGTGCACAGACCTCGCGTTCTTTACAAGGAGGCAGCGGCCGCGCTCGACAGCTGGTGCGGTGCAAGTCGGCGGCCGAGCGAGCGCCGACTCCACGACTCAGTTGCCGCGAGCTGCGCTCGGCCGGCGACCATTAGACCACGCGCACAACCGGAAGAAGTTAACGCAGGCGCGCGTGAAGGTACAGCGAGAAACGCAGCGAAACCACGCGACGGTGTGTGCTACATACAGGTACGCACCACGGGGCGCGCAAGGTAGCGTGACTGACAGACCATGGAACGACGAGGGGAAAGATGGAAGACTCGGTTCGGACATTTCGCGCGCCGCGCTATTGCTGCCTTCTTCTAAGAGGACGAAAAAGAAAAAAAAAAGATAATGAAGGAAAAAAAAAAAGGAGGAGGGGGCTAAGAACGCGCATATTTTTTTCCCCTTTTCCTCCTCTGTCGCGATTGCCGCCCCTCCAGGGGGCAAAAGCGTGTCAAAAGGCAAATAAACAGAACGGTGGGCGCCCGCCTTCGAAGAAGTGGAGCCAAGCCTGGTGGATGGATATAGCGACCGAGAGCTAAATATACTGCGCCGGCCCCGTGGCAGGCAGACCAGACCACGCGTCGTTTGAATACGCTTCGAAGAAGGAAAAAAAAAAAAAAAAAGCAAGAAAGAGTCGAGCGGAGGGGGAGTACGTGAAACGCACGTTTGCCGCCATTCAGCGGCCGGTGAACTACGGCTTCGGCCTTCACCCTTTGGACGAAAACGAGAAAAAAAAAAAAAAAAAAGAAAAGGCGAGGGAAGGGAAAGGATAGAGGGAAAGGCGAGTGCTGCCACGGCAACGCCGATAATACGCGCTAGACACTGCTGCTTGCCTGCCGGTCACTGTCACAAGGTGCGCGAGATGAGCGATTTGGGTTGGGATCCTCTAACGGAAGACGCAGGTAGCAGAAGGAGTACGGCATGCCATCCTGCACGAGCCCAGGAATGGCAGCGGAATGGCCAGCGTGACAAATACCAGCGCCTCCTTCCGAGTCATAACCGCGCACGTGTTCGAACATGCCAGAGGAACAGTGCTGGGATGGCTGGGACCAACTCCCCGAACAATGTCGCAGCGCCTGCTCGCTTGGGCTGGTTGGTATGCAGTACATTCTGACAAAGAGCGCGAAACAAGGTAGCAAGGAAAATTCCACGCGACAGAGTGGAATTTTCTGCTCCGTCGTGTGGCTCTTTTCCGCGTACAGTTTTCTGCCTTTTGACGAGGGACGTCGCTAGAGCGAACGTTTTTTGCAAAATGGAATCAATGCCGCTGCTCGGACGAAAAAAAGCGCACCACAGTTTATTATTTATCCCCCCCCCCCCCCCTCCCTTTTCTAAACTTTGGCGCTCTAGGGATACGATTCTTTAGGGCTCCATGTTCCCCGCAAATTTTGCCTCGCTTGGTTTCGAAGACTCTGTCTCGCTCTTGACGACAGCGACGGCGCAGCAGGCAGCCGGAGCCAGCAAAGGTGCCCCTCGGGAAACGTGCGACCGGGACGCCCGCAAGAGCGGCATGAAAAGAGAGCTCGGGTTTCGAACGAGTTCACACGCGCCCATAGCCCGGCGGGGAATGTCGAGATATCGGACGACGCGATATCGAACAATGCCTCCGATTCGCATTGTTCTCCGTCAACGATGAAAACCGATCGGACGAAAAATATACCGGCAAAAGGAGACGACAGTCTGGGGACGCGCGCGCGACAGATATAGTCGCCCCATCTCGATCCCTTTCAGACAAGTGTGAGAAAAAACAAGGGGCGCATATAACAGCGGCTGCTGAGCATACGATTACGAAACAAGATAGAACCGTGAGACCACTACTGCAGACGCCACGCAAAGGAGGCGTCACGCGCTGAAAGGAAATGCATGGACCGAAAGAAATAAACAAAGCAGAAAAAAAAAAGTCATGAGACCTATCGAGGTGCGATTCGGCGACAGCTCTTGCGGGGCCGCAATCCTGCTGTACACAGCTTGAATGAATTATCGGCCTCGCCCCCCCCCCCTTTTTTTTTTTCTTTTTAATTCTCTCTGCATTCTCCAGCTGAGTGCCACACTTGTGAGGATAGTTCGAGGTGTTTATTTTTCTGTTTTTTTTTTATCACTTGCCATATCAAAGACAACACGACGTGTATGCACACAGGGCGTCGACTATCTTGTGTCCGAGTATGATAGTTGGCGTAGCTTTGTGGTCTGAGCGAGTCGTCCCCAAAACGAACGCAACACGTGTCTTTCGGCTGCAATGCCCCAAAAATAAATAAGATTTCAATGCTTCCAAAAATAAATAAATAAGATTCCATCTCGAATCATAATTATAGAGTGCGGCAGCTGCACGTGCCTACCACTAATACGCACCAGGAATTAAACCTAATTATTCAGGCAGATTGATTTGTGGGGGTTAACATCTCAAAACCAGCTCTGATTATGAGAGACGCCGTAGTGGAGGTCTCCGGAAATTTCGACCACCTGGGGTTCTACGACGTGCACTGACATCGCACAGCACACGGGCCTCAACATTTCGCCTCCATCGAAATGCAGCCGCCGCGGCAGGGATTCGCTCCCGCGACCCTCGTATCAGCAGCCGAGTACCATAGCCACTAGACCACCGTGGCGGGGCAATTATTCAGGCAGCTGATAACGTTATCTGTAGCCACTTGAATCCTACTTTTCAATGAACTCCGGTGCAAGGGACGAGGCGATGCCGTTCGAAAACTTGAACGCCATCAGCTGTAACTTTCAGGCACACATAACTTGCGACCGCTTTCAATTTCCTCGCCCCGCATGTGCTTATTGCACCAACGGGCGGACGTCACTTACGGGAAGAAATTGTGAAATTATGCCACACCATTACTTCGCCAAGATCCTGGAGGAAGCTTTTGCCGGACAACTGTACGGTGGCGAACGCGTCACTTGCTAACGCTTGCGTATACAGTGTGTGCGAATGCTCGCGTTGGTTTGGCGACTTGCCACACAGGCATCGTCGTGCCAGGACCGGACAAATATGAAACAAGGACTAACTACACAAGTGAATCGCGCACGACCCCGACGCTGCAAACAAATTTAACCTCACTTAGCACGTTGCCAAGTCCTGCAGAACCAGAACGCGTAGTATACTCGTAGAAGAAGGCATTGAATAAAGGAAAAGTCCATTCGCTGGAAGTGCCAACGCGGATTCTCAAGCGCCCATTTTTATTTATTCTTTTGCTTCTCTCGCCGGGTTCTCATATTGAAGTATGACGGATTAAAAATAGCCGACCTGAGCCAACGACTTGCGAGCGAAGGTCATATATGAGGAGCTTTTTTTTTTTTTTTTTTAAGCGGAGCGGCAACATGATTTGCGAGACATTTACTCAGCATAGGTGGTCACGTGAGCCCTTAAAGTTAGCGCATTCAACGAGATATTAGTGATTGGCTAGCTTTACCTGCAGTTTATCAGGATCACTGCGGGCTAAATAATGTGCTGCGACGAAGCGAGAACCCACAGTCACTGCAGCCATACTTTCATCCACTGTAGTATATGGCCATGTAAATCACCTGCTAGAGCCAGGCCCGCAGTCAAGCAGAAAGGGGGGGGGCAATGCCCCTCAACATTTACATTTGTACCGAAAATAACTAAAAAAATAGGTACAAAGTCAAACCTCGATATATCGAACAGCGCGGAAACCGCAAAGTAGTTCGATGTAGCAGGAATTCGATATAAAAAATCACATAGAAAAACGCGTCAAACAAAATCTGTCGCGCAGTAAATATTCATGTGGGACATAAAGCATTAATGGCATTTGTAGGAACTTTGGAACTAAGCAGTGTGGCCTGCTCGTAATTGGCAACCGCGGTTTCGACCGCGTCCACTCACGCAAACATCGGACGGGGCGAAGTAGCTATATGTACACGCGACAACCCAAACGTCCTCGCTGAGCGCGACCCCCCCCCCCCCCCCCCCGAAAAAAAAAAAGAAAAAGAAATATAGATAAGGTACATACCATCGCAAAAGCACGAAAGATTACGGACGGATACCACCGCAAAAAAAAAAAAAAAAAAAAAGGCGAATTGCGCCAGAAAACTAAGCCTGAGCGAGACGATGCTGCGGCCTGTCAACAGGGGTGCACGTGTTCTGTGCCCCCGGCGTTCGATATATCCATCTTTACATCCGACCCGGTTTGGTATAAAAGATTAAAAATGCATGCGATCTTCGAGGTTATGTGTGGAGAGTTCGATATAGGCAATAATTCGATATATCCATGTTCGATATAGCGAGGTTTGTCCCCGGCGCCACTCCTGAAACGTGCCCCACGCGAGAACTATAGGCCGTAATGTAGTCGCGCATTAATTGCATGATTGACAGGCAGAGAGCAGGGCAGAATGACTAAACACCAAATATGAGGGTGTCTCGCTGAGGTGGGCTGGGTCCGCGAGCGATTTTTAGGTTAAAGGAGGTGATTTTGCTGGATTTCAATTCCGCAATTTGGACGTGTGCCTAAAAATAATAATTATAATGTTAATTAGTGTGCGTTCAGTGTGCCTCATCTAGTATACGACATGATTTGGCGGCATTCGGCTGACACGACAGTTCTTTAACTTTTTACTTGCCAAGGTACCAAGATGGGAACATGCGAAACGTTTTTTTTTTTTTTCTTAATCTGCTTATTTGAAATGAAAGCACCACGCTTTCTAGTTTGTCTTCTCACGTACTCGTCGTAGGGCAAGACAGAACAATCCTTATTTTTATTATTAGCATATTTAAAAACATTATATAAAACGGCCATAGTTTGAGTTTTGCCTCCACCAATATTGTTCTGTGTCTTCTCGCTCGGCACTGAACAATTAACTAACTTATGGACAGATCGTCGGCGATTACTAGACACATTAACAAAAAATGAAAGAAGCTAGAGCATCTCCAACTTTGAGCTTTGAGGGTGTTGATGCGAGTGTTCCTGTTTTGGAACATGCAAAAAAAAAAAAAGCGGTCTGCATATTTATCTTGAATAATTTAAAGTGCTGCATGACACGTCAACCTCACTTTCTCCTTTCTTATCACAGATTCACTAGGGCGGCGTTTAAAAGGTTGATAAGCCCGTTCAAACAATACAAGAAGATATCTGGTGCACCATTTCTTGATGTTTTCATAGCGATAAACACTGGCAGCGTTTGTGCGCCGTATTCTAGATATGCCTGACAAAGAGAGATAAATCTGTCTTGCTTCATATATATATATATATATATATATATAAGCAAGCTCTCTAAAAACGTGCTGTGAGTGACAGAGCTACGTGAACAAAAAATCGGGGCTAATGCGTCAGCGCATTAGTCCCGATTGCAAAGGCACCTTCGCGAGGACAACATTTTCTTTTTCTTCCTTCTTCAGGTCTCATCACAGCGGGTTCCGTGAATGGCGCGTCCAAAGAAAGAATAAAAGCTGCGATATTTTCCAGGCACCTGGCGACAGCGGGTTATCGCTCCCGGATTGATAGGTCAGAGCTGGGAACGGCGTCGCGTCTTTACCTCGCACTGCTCGATTCCGCGGCTGTTATCTCGCGTGGGGAGAAATTACGGGCGCAAACTCGGTATCACCAGCGAGAATCGAACGAATTGGCAAGTGCACCGAGCCGTAGATATGCAGGTCAGCCAAGGCAGCGCTACAGAGCCGCCCAGAAGCGCCCTTTTAGTGCCGCATACACACAGGCGCGACACAGCGGCGATGACAGCTCGCCACCTGCGCTTCACATTAAACTAGCCGCTTGTGAACTAACCGCTCGGCAAGGCGAAATCCCTGACATTGTTTCGGACGCGCGCGCGTCGCGAGTTATGCAGTGAGAGAGAGGGGATAAAATCAAAGTGGCGCGCTACACAACACGCTGACAGTGTAATTGTAACATAATCTAGGAGGTGCCACGCCGAACTTCAACGTGCCGATCCTTGCCAATCAAAACTCGGAGAGCGTGTTGAGAAATCAATCACGTTCGCACCTCGCATACAACTTGGACACATCGCCGGTCCCCAATATTCAAAAGCAAATAAGAAAAAGACCAAAGCTTTGCCGCTTGACGGTACACTTTAGGCGAGGATTGCTTCGTGCGCGTAGACATGATTGTAGCAGCTAAACGTATCGCAGCGGTCTTCGATAACTGCACGTGTGAGCAAAAACTAACATCGTACGACGAGACGCTTTGACAGCTTTATCAAAAAAAAAAACAGCGGCCGGCACTGCAAAACCCAAGACATGTCCAAGCAGTGCGTGGTTCAGTTGGGACCGCCGTCCGTGGGTTTTCCCTGAAGGAAACATCGCGCCAGGTGACGTTTGCAAAAGAAGCAGTAACCAAAATTGCTGGTCGGAATCAAGCAAACAGTGCTCTCAGCTCGGTGGACGGCTGCACGGGCCGTCCACCGTAGCGTCAGCCACCGCTCGACGTGAATTGCCAGCAAAATGAGAGTGCACACTTGGGGGGGAAAAGTACATAAAAACGTGGCCGGCTGTACTCACGTCAAGTCACGGCGTGCCGTGTAGAAGACTATCCGGAGGAATCTCCATCCCCCTGTGATAACGTAGAGGAAGAACGTGATGAATCCAGCCATCCAGACGGAGCACAGTGAGCCGAGTGAGAGTACGCTAAATGTCCCCAAGAGCCCGGCCTGCTTGAGCATACTACGATCAGCCCAACTCTGATGTGCAAGGGAGCCGGCTCGCCACTAAATGCAACCCGGTCGTCACAGTTTCCTGGGACACATTGGATGCGTTTTTCCTCCTTCATCGCAAGGGAGAAACACGGCCACCCCACATCACGTGGCGCAGCCGCCGATGGCAGCGCCTCTCTCGACGCACGCGACATCTGGAGCCTCCTGCGCGTTACACAGGCGGCGGCGCCACAATCGAAGCAGCAATGCCGCTTTCGACCATATTTAAAAGATGGCGCTGTCAGCACAAAGCGCGCGTATTTTGAAATTGTTAGAGGCGAAGCGCGGACCAAGAAGAGAATTAGTCCGGTCGAAATTTATGTTAAGCGCGCATTGAACCTATTCAGCTGTAAGATAACGCAATGGGCACTAAAATGTGTTTAACCGTAGGTAGTCGTTAATCACAGTGAACATAATGGTATAGCTAGCCAAGTTGAAGTTATCAAGGCCATTTTCGTAGAACGCAGGAAGAACAGCGGACCACAGAAACACAACAGGCTAAAGGTTGATATTCAGGTGGTATGATTCTGCAAATGCAGTAACAGGGATAAATACGTTAGGCATGTATTGCGTCGTGTTTTAGTAAGATTGCTAGAAGGCAGTGCTTTGTTGATACGCAACTCTCCCATGGGCCTATAATTCTGTTGTCAAGAGCCAAGTTAGCTTCAGACGCAGGGTGCCAACCGGATCCGAACCGAAAACTGCCGAAAGAATTTTACGACGAAATAATTTTTATATCACTATTGATAATTTCTAGGGTTTCCCGTGCCAAGAACCATATCATTACGAGGCCTGTAAAGCTCTGTCAAATTTACACCACCTGTTTTTTTTTTATACGTGCACTGAAATCACACAGTAATGGGGCTCCATAACATTTGGCCTCCACCAAAATGCGACCGCCGTGATTATCTCAGTATTCTGCGCTCACTTGCGTTCATTCAAAGTGACTTACAAAGCCGTATCCTTTACACGAGCAGCACAGCACATATAATGTATTTATGACGCGATTATTGTTTTTGTCACTAATTGCAACATCACATTACACCTGACATAATCGTGCCGTATCGCAAGTTGTGTGCATGTATCAAAATATGTAAGCAGTTTTGTTGCCAACAGACTCTAGGTTGTTTTCATTTGACTTCACTTTATTGGATAGTGAACGACCGTTATTCTTTGATGTTCACATCCAATTCAGCTTAAGAATATGAGTGCTCGAACATCTGCATCAATGCCCGCTGTGTCCACTGTTTTACCCGCTTCCTGTATGATCAGCAATAAAACAAAAAACACCGCGTGCAAGAGATAGATATCAAGGATATACTTCTCGAAAGTCATTCACAGCCTCATCATGTAACGCGCAGTCCACCCATAAGCTGTCCGCCTTATCAGTGTGCCAGCTTTAGCTATCCTCACTAAGTTCCACTGATATTTATGCGAAAATTTGAATGTGTAATACCTACGTGCGTTAGCTATCCACCGTTTTCGATGTGCCAACTATCCAGTTCACCTTGCGTGTGCGTGTGTGTGAACCGGTTAAATATTGCTATTAAATTATATTTATCGGAACTGAACCGAAGCGAAACGGACCACGTTGAACCAGAACCCAAACCCAACCCGTATTTTTTGTGGTTCGACACCCTGTTCAGAAGGCATTATTAATTATGTATTTATTTATTTTCTGCAGAGCCTGATAGAGGCTTTTGCTCCCGAAATGCAGTTTGGCACACAAACACTATGTACACAATTTCTACACAATTACCCAACGCTGCATCATAGAGAGTTCGTATTAGTTACCTTGAACAGTACTCTGTGTTATCGACACAAATATACAAATAACACAGTAGACAGTAATGTAAGAACAAAAAACCATTATTTACAATTATAGATGAAGTGAATCTACAGGTACACACGTTTCTATGCAGCTATGAAAAAGAAAGAAAGAAACTGCACCGAAAATAGAATACACAGAATACTAGAAATACACGACAAGTAAAACAAAAAGAAAAGTCCTCCAAGTATGGAATTGAAAAACGACAATGAAACATATTCATTGCAGTTCTTTAGAAGAATTTCCTTAAATTCATTTTCAGATTTTTTTTAGAATTTAGGTCTAAAATAGGGTTCATTTTAATTAGAAGACTCGGTATGTGATGTTCAATATGCTGTCGACCGCAGGTCGTTCTTAGCTCTGGTGTTCTTATACTATTCGCACAAAAGCAGTACACGGCGTATCGAGAGAAACTCTACGTGGAGCATATCATTTCGTATACTATACAAAAGCAATTTAGTAGATTTGGTTGGCTTATTGTAACACGCAATGTTTGGAGAATAACGGACGCGTTCAAGAAAGTGTGTGTGACGGTGATATCCCTCAAATATTCTCAGTATACCTTTGTGAATGCTCTCTGAAGTACCAGTTCGGGTCTGCGAATACCTCTCGTCCTGCATCCAAGGCGAACAGTGCAAACAAAGCGGTTGGAACAGTGCTCACCTGGCACCCGCATTGAAGGCTGAGCAAAAATTTCTTCCCCTCGTGGGGACCGGCCGCTCCTGGGCCTGCGAAGGACTAAGCTTCGCCTTTGTTGTTGTTGCCTATTTAAGATGTAAGGCACATACCCACAAGGGAGGGGTAGGGAGGAGAGGTGAAGCTTTGGAAGCTTTTTCCGTTTAGCGATGATGGTATTGCATGAGCGACACTAGGTATAGTGCGGATGATGGCAGAAGAAGGTAAGCCAAGAATAAAGTACCTTATCTCTAATTATTGCAAGTGAACAGTTCTGTACGTTTATTAAGCGATTCAAGAGGCAAAAGTGAGCGAGCAATGAAGCGCGAAAATATTCCGAAAATACTCCCACCGATAACCGTGCGGATAACTGCTTTGGCGTGTATAGCCTATATCGCACGAATCAACGTACAGTGAGTGTAATTCAAACTGATTGCACTGATATAGATTACTAGAAAAGACGAAACAATTATATGCTCGTCAGCTTTCAATTTATAGCGCGATGTCATCGTTGTACAAAGAGAGAGCCCATTTTTTAAAAGAAAATAAAAGAAAAAGAGTAAAAGGCTAAAGAGAGAAAAGAAAACTTAAAGATTTGATTGATTTAACGTCCCAAAACCAGCTCTGATTATGAGAGACGCCGCAGTGGAGGTCCCCGAAAATTTCGACCACCTGGGGTTCTTTAACGTGCACTGACATCGCACAGCACACGGGCCTCAGCATTTTGCAACCATCGAAATACAACCGCCGCGGCCGGGATTCAATCCCGCGACCTTCGGATCTGCAGCCGAGTGCCATAACCGCAGACCACCACCGTGGCGGGTGTCGTGCGAGAGCTACGCGCGAACCTTCAGCAGTAATTCCGTCCTGTCTGCCCATTTATTTCCTGTCGTGCATTGAAGAACAATCAAATGCTCAATTAAGCTGCCATTGAAGCGGGAGAGCCCGGAAACAAGTGCACCGAGGGCCTCTTCTTTTGGCAGTGCGCCATAACGTCAGCGTTTTCGTAATGCAGTTCGTATTCACCCATGCACTGAAACTCCCGTTTCATAAATATCCCCCCAGGGATATTTCTAGGGTGGCTCGGGCCTCCTGCTTCCGTATAGTCGGCGCTTGTGTGACAAATGATAAGTCATAAGGCATGAAGGTGCAAAAATCATTTCTTGGGGAGTAGCGTTTTCATTTTATTTCTTAGCGCAACTTCACCTCGTTTCCTCCTGCCAGAAGCAAGTATTTTTTTTTATTTATTACAGTTTGTCACATATATGGTCGCTCAACTTAGAATTTCTTTTCATTCCCGACTCACGGCAAAAACCACGCTTTTCACTGCACTGCAGCAGCTTTATCTTTACGATTGATGCCATATCGAGAGCGACGTTATGACGCAAAGAGAGGCAGAAGGCTTTACCGCTCACGTCATGTCAATCCTTTAGTTTTATCTAGAAGTTATTCTAAGGGAGCAGGCGTGCTCCGGGGAGGAGGAAGCACCGACGGGGGCGAAGAGATACGACGGCGGATGCCTGTCAAGGCTTCCTTTCGTAACGACGCACGATTGCCCCGCTCACGAGATCGTAGCGGAGGATTAGCACTAAGCATCGGGACAAGGTCTCACCGCGCTCGTCCTTCGCGACTTTGACTGCGCTCTCTCCGCCGCGAGCTGTAGTGCGGCAGTGCGTTTCCTTTTCGCGAGATATGCATATTACACGTTGCACTTGCGTTCCGGTGTTTACAAATAGTAGCAAGGTCCACGACTGCTTCTCCGCTGATGTGTATCGCTTGTTCGCGTCACTCCGATATAATAGGCTTGTTGCGCGATTGTACACGTGTGTTCCTTCTTCCCGTTACGGGACAAGGTGCTTTCTTTTTCCTCATCTTGACTCCCTTTCTATCTCAATAAGTTTGGATACGATCTATCTGTCCGTGCGTCACCTCTTTTCTTTTTGGACAGTCTATCACTTTTACCCCGCTGGCGTGGCCTTTATGTTACTATTATTCTTCACTCCGATATTCACACATCCTGTCGTCGGCGTTTGTTAGTTTTCGCTCAATGACGTACAGCTTTCTTGAATGCTCGTGAGAGGAAATGATAGCGCAAAGGTTGGACATCGGGAAGCTAAGAGCTTAAACGGGCGTCTTTTAATCTTCGAAGTCACGATCGCAATTAGGCCCAAATGTGGCTTGCCAAAGTCCCTCTTGAATGTATGCCGCCGAGATTCAAAAATATTACTGGGAAGGAGGGACACATTTCATCGAGAGTAGAAGACTTTGACAGTGCTCCGATTCGTAACCACCACCAACGACGTCCAGGACCGTGTTTCTCGGCTGTGCATTTAAACGAAGCTGAGCGAAAGTAGGCTGCATTAAATTTTGCTCCTTCGCCCTTTGTGAACGGCGTCCTGTGTTCAGGGTGTCGTTGGCCCTGTCGTCCGCTACGCCCTGTTCATAGGGGATTTGCCTGGTGAAAACGTCGGACATGGTTCAACGGCTGGCTCTTTGATATGCGGTGCTGTAAGGCGACAGGAGCGTTGAGAGAGGGGGGTGTCATATTGCCATACTTGCAACCATTGCAGCTTTGCAATGGTTGCATTCTTTCCTTCCTTGTCCAGCACGCTGGGCGTACATTGGGTTTAGGAACGATGGGATGTAAGGAGTCAGTTTAAGTGCTTCCGGTCACGGTGTAAGAATATTCAGGCGTTAACAATGAGCGTGTTGGCGCGTCCAGACATGTTCGCCTGCGCGTGGCCTCCGCGATTGGCTGCGGCGGCGCCGCCAATCGCGGAGGCCAGGCCGTGCGCCGAGGCGTTCTGCTGCGAGACGATAGATGTCGCCGCCGTGGGCTGCACCAGCATAGCCGCACCGGATGGGCGCCGGTGACGATGTCCCATCTCCAAAACCTAAATTTAGCTTCATACTGAAGTGCGTAGAACTAAAAGCGTGAAGGCATTTCCTTTCCGCAAAGTAGGGGAAAAGTATAACGAGTTTAATGCTTCGCTGACATGAATGTATCTCGCGCTGGCTCTAGATTGACGGAACACAGTTTGATCGGGTGTCACTCAAAGCCCATTAAAGGGCCTCTCCCGCGCGCCAGCTGTTTTGCTCGATCTGATCGTGTGTCAACGCATAAAAAATAATAAAAGTGTCATCCTGCGTTGTATATCACTTCAACAGAAGAAACTATATATATATATATATATATATATATATATATATATATATATATATATATATATATATATATATATATATATATGGACTGGAACGGCAAATGTATTTCATACTTGCTGCTGCTTCCGCGCACGTTCAGAATACCTTTCAAGAATCGTTGCGCGAATTCGTAGTGACCGCATTATCAATAAAGAATTGAAACGGCGCGAGCATTCCATATGCAGCGCACTAGGGTGATGCGGTTTTCAACGCTAGAACAGGCTACAGCTTATTTACGTAGCTATCTAAATACTCTTTATCAGGCCGGACGTATGCAGGCGTCTTATCTTGGACCATAGCATCACAAACAGTTTAGTGATGAAAACCTGAGCATAGAGCTTTCTCACTTCGGTTCGATTTAAAGCAAGATTTAAAGTAGATCCTGTATGCTCTTCTCGTGGCTTTTGTGCACTGGAGACCGAATGGCTATTGCAGGATCTATACGGAAGAAAGCCTTGAAAGAAGTTGCTCCCATTTTTCAAAAGTTCCAACATTCCATTTTTCAAAATCAATGTTGTCGAGTTTCGAGTTTCGGCCGACATGGTTTGGGTGCTTTCGCAGGAGACTCTCTGAGGTAGCTTTCGAGATTTATTAGAGTGTAAATTCTTTGGGCACGTGCTGGGTGCTTTCGCAGGAGACTCTCTGAGGTAGCTTTCGAGATTTATTAGAGTGTAAATTCTTTGGGCACGTGCTTCAGAAATAACGTGCGAATTGCATTTGTAGACAGAACAGGTAGGCCAATTTGGCGCGTCAAATAGGACTCTTCCAAGGAGCTCCGCATGACGTGCTGAAAGTGAATGAGGCAAACACTGTCTCACTCACTCTGAAATATTGTCTGTGTATAGCTGCCCCACTATTGTATTGCAGGCTATTGCAGGTGCGCGTGATACGGTCTGGATTTACGTCCCGTGAAAGATGCTAGACGCCGACATGGTCGATAGGTGTCTTAAAACTGTATCGATGCATGTTCGTTGGTAAAAGTCCATCTTGCATAAAGCAGCGCAACTTAAGATTCGGACGAAGGAACAAAACACGAGGACGAACGCTGATTGCATCCACCAGTCTGCAAGCAGCGCTCGTCCTCGTGTATTGTTCTTTCGTCTGTGTGGATAGTTAATGCGCTGTTTTATTCCTGATGATGATGGTGATTGTGGTTCGGTTAGGAAAGGACGCTAATTTCTGCAGCCCATGTAGGGAGCACGGCTAAGCGTCCGTGGGGGTGGGGGAAAGGGAGTGAAAGAGATAGAGAGGAGAGAAAGGCCGTATAGTGGAGGGCTCCGGAAATTTAGACCACCTGGGGTTCTTTAACGTGCACTGCCAACGCACAGTACACGGGCCTCTGGCATTTTCGCCTGCATCGAAAATGCGATCGCCGCGGCGGGGTCGAACCCGCGTTTTTTGGATGGCAGCCGAGTACCACTACGCCACCGCGGCGGACTGATAGACGGTCGATGAGCATTTAGAGTTCGGTCGGCGCCGCTGCTCTAGACGACCGCTGTCGGATGACGCTTTAAAGAGAAGCACACGCTACGCACAAGTCCGGTAGCCGAAGCTGTAGTACGGTACGAATCGCTTCCTATATACCTGCTGCAAACACCTTGCAATACCCTGCTGCCACCTTCGTCGAGACAAGAGCATAAAACGCGCACGCGAACAAAAAGCGCGCTTTCGAGAACAGCACGGCCTTGCATGCAAACAAAAACACGGAGTAGCGGCAGCGCGTGCGTTGCTGGCGAGACAACTGGGCCCGCACTTCGCAGCGCCCTCTGCGACGGCGCCGACAGAGCTGCAACCTGCCGAACATGATCTGGGCGCGCGTGGACGGTGGTCTCGCAGGCATTCGGGGAAGAGTGTCGTCACCTCTCACTGTATATTAGGGGCGAAGCTCCTTAAGACCTATAGCCTTGTCCGGCGCATTCGTTATGCGTGCGTGCTCATTGAAAGCTGCGGCGCAAAATGCTTATATAAGCGCGTTTCAGACCACACCCTGGAGCAGAGGGCGAAGCAATCAGCGGCGAAATGCCAGAAGCGTTGCTTAACTGAGATGGGAGGCGTCGATGCACGGTTCAAGCGTGATTTCCTTGGCCATTGACTCTCCACTTCACTGATCATAAAGCCGTCATAATGAAGGGGAAACTCATGGCGTAACTCAACACGACATGCCATTTATGACCAATAAACATTGTATATATAACTGTACACCGCTTTGTCACTCATTTACATGTGTGAGTCGGGCAATGTCACGGGTGATCCTCGGTTTACCGAACAAGCCGTGCTTCGCCCCTCTCTTCATCATTCACTTCGTGGAGATGCGGTGACTTTTTTTTACACCGTGCTTCCGGTTTCGTCCGCTTCCTCTCAACTCAGCTTTGGATGTAGTGCGAGGTGGCGCCTTCTGTTCGTTTTGCAGTGGCCGAGTATGCCGGAGCACTTTGAGGAGCGAACGCATCTGCCCTCCGGTACCACGAGATTCGACGGGGTGGCTAGGTCCAGTCCACGCGACGCATGTTTTCGACGAGTTATTCAGCTTCCTTGGGGCTGAAGAACTTATCGGAGGGCTTTTCTTCATCATTGCACTTTTTGCGTAAATTCCAGCGGCCACATTGAGCGTCTGTGGTTAGTATGTACGGCTGGTTCTTCGTACCTCATTTCCACCAGCGCGATTGCCACCTCTTATGTGATGCTGACGTCTTGCATGCATGCCTCTATCGTCGCTGTATACAGTCAGCTTCACTTCGTCGCTGCAGACCACGCTGATCGCATGTGCGTTCCTCTTGTGATGTACTTGGCCGCATCCGGGTCACTGCCATGCATGGACCCTCTCGAGTGGGTTCGGAGGGTGGCGGGATGACGACACACCCTGATACACGCGTTTGTGATAGGCAGAATGACGTACCCTAGCACAAGTAGCTGGGACCAAAGACTAAGAAAGAGAAGAGACGGAATATGCTAGCCCGCAGGACGCACAGGATATCACTAGCTCTTACGGAAGTGCCGTCGATGGAGGAGGCGGCACACCTAGCTGACCTCACGAAGACGAGTCCGGGAACTTGTCGCCGATGTTAGCTGGTTCCAGCGACATTCCCTGTGACAGCGATTTTTTTTTCATCACGTTAAGTTAAGCTTACATCGGTATAATATTGTCTCGTGACACCTATTTTTGCGGAAGACGTTCTGGCGCGGATTGCGAGCTTGCGTCGAGAATGAAGATATCGCAATGAGTATCAAAATATGAGGCTTATCCGGGTTAGTTTCTCGCTTTGTTCCTATGATGTATTTGGTTAGTTGATCGATCTCCTACGCCTTCTCGGCAAGATTTCGTCAGGCGATCCTATATACCGCGACATTAAAAAAAAGAAAAGAAAATTAAGGGGGTGCTTACAGAACTTTCCAAGAATATGTGAATGCGAAAGCCTAGTTGGGCCTTTTGTTCATCTGCTGCTCTTTGAGACCACGCAGCGACAAGGTGGATGAGCATTCTGCGAGCGCTGTGCTGCCGTTTCGAGAAAGCTCTACGGGCGCCGCCGCTGACATTTCTCTCCTCCACCCCAGAGCTCTCAATGCCCGCGTCTGTGCCGCCGCTGCAGACGTTACCCTCCTACTTCTCCTCCCCAGCCAATGGCACCCCATGGTGAAGCCTATGCGGTAACTCTAAACCGCAGCGGAGGCGTGTGCCGTCCCGACCACGCAGCAGACGCAGCCGATGGCGATGCGACACCGGACGACCTCGCATCGGCCATCACTTGCATTCCTGCGCTGTCGCGGCAGAGGCGGCATCGCAAGCCTACTCGGTTTTAGAGCGCAGCCCTCGCCGTAAACGTGAGAACGAATATGCAGCGAAAGACGTCCTGTCTAGCTCTTCTTTTGGCAAGGCCGGCTGACGTAACCAAGCGAGTAACTAACTCCTTGAGGAACGCAACCCTCTTTACTTTTTCTCCACCTCAGAACGCAACCAACCGTGGTGTATATATATGGTACGTGCTCCTTCAAAGGAACATGCACGCTTTGCCATGCGTGCAGCATGCACCGCGATATAGGGTGGCGCCGGAACATATCTGGCAGATGTGTAGTCGGAGACAACCGTCCGAACCACGCGGGTCTAAAGCGCTTCGATGTCCCCTATGACCGCCTTAGTAGAACATCGGGGCAACCTACGCGAATCGGCTAGGTTGTTTTTCTTGCTCAACAAAAAGCTCTATTTGTTACGGCGTGTTTTTCGCTGCAGCATGGTGACACCCAATCTTTAAGTCCCAACGTCGCTACGGGAGCGTCGCTAAACAAGGGGCTCCTTTGTTTTTCTTTTTGTCAGAAAGCACAATAGGAGCCAGTCTACCATTCGCGTCGCACAACTTCCGGCACCAACTTGTCTGAAACACGTGGCACTGTCATACCGTGACAATGTGAAGCGACCTTGACTTGTTTGGGCTGTGGAATTTCCCGCGTTTATGCCGCCTGTTTCCGCCACTAATTCGGCTTCCAGCGGCGGCAGAGTAGCTCCTTTTTGTTTGCTTCCACTTTGCTTTAACTCATCCTCTGTCTACTTCAATTAAAACTACAACTCAGTGCTTTTCATTGCGTCGTCATGGCTTTTGCTAAGAAGATTGAGGTCCCTCAGTTATCCTTCTTCGCGTACACTGTACTCTTTCTTTCTTTCTTTCTTTCTTTCTTTCTTTCTTTCTTTCTTTCTTTCTTTCTTTCTTTCTTTCTGTCTGTCTGTCTGTCTGTCTGTCTGTCTGTCTGTCTGTCTGTCTGTCTGTCTGTCCGCTGAGCCCTGGTCCAAAAACCCAGGCTGAGCTAGAAGTTGATTTTATGTTTCATTTTTTAAAAAAGGTGAGGGCGTAATATGCGCGCATGTGGCGCTATTCCAGAGCTGGGCAGAGATACTGAAAAAAGTATTCCGGAATACAGATACCGCAATACATGTGTTTGAAACCTAACATGCAGATACTGAGATAAAGTTTGCTTTTGACATAACGGGTTGTTTCGGGGATACTTTTGCGAAATGACGAAATAAGTATTCCGGCTCAGCTTTAGTGCGCTTGTTCGACCAATGTAATGCACTGGTGCAATTCCACGTTGTAGACCTGTGCTACTCGGAATTAAAAGTTCTTCCTGGTGTCATGGCATCCAAACTTTTGCTCGTGACTGTACCAGTACCACTTTGGAAGAGCGCCTGTGGACGAGTGGTACCGTGCTTATTCGGCACCTCGAGGACCTGCGGGTTCGATTCCTACGCCTACCACGTGTACATTGCCTTCGGTCATTAATGCGCGTTTTTCTGTGTCTGTCTGCTTGCTATATCAACATTTCAATTGCGAGTTACGGTAAGCTGTACTACATCGTTCGCTTGTTAAACCCCCGCCGACTGTCTTCCAATCAAATTTTCAAGATGTATTTTGGTTGCTCGTTGATTGACACAGGCAGTAATACTAACGTTCAACCACCTGTGGCGCATACCCGCAACACCGCAGGTATGAGCCGCACGTGATCGCGCCATCGTCATACATTCATACCTTGCCATTGCATTCTTAATGAATACCAAATGAACGAGGCGATCTGGAAAGCACCTAGATAGATAGATAGATAGATAGATAGATAGATAGATAGATAGATAGATAGATAGATAGATAGATAGATAGATAGATAGATAGATAGATAGAAAGTTGCTGAATCCGGCCAAGAAAGGCTTGGCATTTAAAATTCAGAGCCCGTTGACTCCGTGGAGAAGGGTGAGCAGAGGAGTGTGTGGTGCGTCAGGGAGGTATCGCTGCATGTTTCTCGCAGTCATATACTACAGTCATCACACTATCGCTTTAAGCTACCTACCCTCCCTCCCATTTTTTTAAAATTCTTTTTGGGCCTAAGAAAGTCTGTTTAAAACCTCTTGTTGGCAGCGGCGAAGCGACCGGCAGCGTTGTCGCCGTCGTCTCGTCACTTGCGCTCGGCGTCTCGGGCACCTTCACTCGCTGCTCTCGGTGTCTCCTCGTAAGCTCGCTGTTTCTCGGAAGTAACACAGCCGCTCAATGCACATGACAATGTCGGAGCGAGAATGACCACCGCAGACGCGGAAGTTATTCGCTGCCAGTGAGGCGCGACGCCACAAACACGTGACCAGATGAGTGCTTTGGCGCGAAAGGACCCAACGTTCTTTTTAGCACTGGCGTATTTGCCCAGCCACAAACTAAAGGAAGGGGCTACTATAGGTATGTGACATATATCTGTGGTGACACTGTTGTGCCAGTCACTCGCTAGTGCTAAGCAACGAAGGCTCCGAAAAGGCTGAAGACACCTTTGAGGCTTTGTGACGAATGTGTTGTTTTACGAAATTCCCTTAAGTCATACATATAGACAAACTGGACGACGCGCTAATGACAGGTTGAGGGAGAAAGTTAAGATAGCCAGCAAAAACACGGACCAAACAGGGCGAGATAACTTCTGGAGGCATCCCATGTAAGAAGAAAAGAGACTCTCTCGAAGCGAAAACACATACTTCCTCTTCCAGGGAACAGTCTACAAACAGGTCCATGACACCGCCATGGGCGCGTCTATATCGGTTACAACAGCCAATCTTACTATGGAATCATTACAATCTCGTGCACTGAGTATACGTTCGAGCCACGCCAAAAGGTATTCCTCCGTTACATCGACGATTGCTTCTGCGTAATCAAAAAGAATGCATTCGGTGTTTTCACACATAACCTGAATAGCATGGAAACATCCATCCAATTCACCGTGGAGGAAGAGGCTGCAGGCCATCTTCCTTTTCTGGACGTTCAGGTTGAACGTCGTGACAACCGCCTCTCGTTCAAGGTGTACATAAAGGAAATTCCCCATGCAGGCCAGTAACTTCATTTTAATTCTGTGCATCCGGCCTGCCACAAACGCTCTGTCGTCGCTTCCCTCGCCCAACGTCCCAAAAACATCTGTTCAAGGCCTGAGGATCGGGCTCCTGACCTACGCCGAGTGCGACGTGAACTCAGGGAGTGCGGCTATCCCAGAAACTTTGTAGATTCGGTTCTACGACGGCAATCATGCCCATCGATCAGCACCGTTTCATCGTCCTTGCCGAACCCGAGCCGCCATTCCTTTTGTGCCGGGCGTGAGCGAGTCTTTGGCTCGGGTTCTGCGCACTTTCGATGTGCACGCCGCTCACGTTCCTGCGTGCAAGCTGAGACAGGAGCTGGTGGCCATTAAAGACAAAGAAAGAAAAGTTTCCTGGCGTCGTATATAAAATTCCTCGCGCAGACTGTGACAACTGCTACATTAACGAGAGCGGGAACTTCGAAAGACGCTTGAGGGACCACAAGAACAACGTCAGCAAGATTACAGCGAACGCGCTTGCGGAACACGTGGAAACCACGAGACACGAAATAGCCTGGGAAGGAGCTGCAGTCATTGGAAAAGAGAGGAATTGGTTGTCACGCCGTTATCTGCAGTCCCTGATTATCCAAACAACGGAAAATACGCTAAACCACAACGCAGGTAATCTCCCGCCTACCTACGCAAGATGCCTGGGGCGGTTTTAAGCACTGGGTTTCGCGCTTTCCGCGCAGTGAACAAGGCTTCCGTACGGAAGCCGAGAACTCATCCTTTTTAACAACCTTTGGTCGGCGATCCCATCCTTTTCTATGATTTTACAACCCGACCAGACAAATTTTCGTCATACCTTGGAACTTGTCAGACCTTGGATTTTAAGAAAAGGGTAAGTTTGCACGCATTAGTTGCACATTTTTCACGCAGTATGCCCCACAAATGGGCTTCTTTTGACAGACACCCCTCCTGATGACATGGTTAACGTCGTGCTTGCACTTTGCTGCACATGCTTGTAAGGACGAGCTCAAGCATTCACGTATGGTCGGCTCGTGCATGCGCTATTGACATTTGCAATGATCTTCACTATAATGCTGCATCAATTTCCAACCATAAATCATTTCACGATCAACTCGTCAAACGTCTGTGTTGCCCCACCACGGTGGTTATAGTAGCTGTCGCACTCTGCTGCTGATCCGCGCGGGACCTGATCCCGGCCGCGACGGCTGCATTTCGATGGAGGCGAAATGCTGAGGCCCGTGTGCTGTACGATATGTCAGCGCACGTTAAAGAACCCCAGGTGGTCGAAATTTCCGGAGCCCTCCACTATGCGGCGTCTCTCACAACTATATCTGGTTCATAAAGTGGCAGCTCGGGCGAGTTCGTTACGAAATCGGCATGGTGCACAGCGCAGAAAAAACAAGGAGAGAGACTGTAGGTCTATTCGATTCAGCCAAGGTTCCCTGCACCTTCTGTACCTTTTCGCGGTGCGCTGCACCACCATCCTCGATCCCTCGCGGTACAGCGGCGCCCGCTGCACCTCCGTCCTCGATTGTGAAAGGGTGCAGCTAAGGTGCCGCCGCGGTGCCGTGCACCTTTGCACCTCCCAGCGTGTGGGTGCAGCGTTTTGGTGCCGCCTCGCTATCCCGTCGGGCGACGCGTGCAGACGACGGCGTCGGCTTGTCTAAATGGAGATGGTTAGGACGTGCGCCGCGACGAAATCACAGCAAGTAATTCTGTGAAAGTGATAAATGTTTGACATTTTTCTCTGAACACGTGCACGATGACGGCTTGTTTTCACCTTCACTTTTTCTTTTTACAAATGGTAGGATGCAGATTGTATCGCGTCGTTCGTGTCAGCAAATGCGTGGATGCGCATAATATAAATATCACGTCTTGTTTCGCACGCACGCGCGCAGGTTTTGTTGTAGCATATCACCATGCGTAGTTGTAGCGAGCACAAGCAGGCTACTAGAAACAAAAAACTCATCGAGCTGGCCGTGCAGCAGACGACAGGCCTGCACCTCAACGTTCGATTCACACATTTGGGCGGCGGCGGACGGAGCTCCATCTGCACCGCGAAAACGGGTGCTGGGAACTGCTGCACCGGGTGTCGACACCACCTGCACCTTTTTGTGCGTGGTTCCGTGCACCTTTTCTGAATCGAACAGACCTTGTTTTGTGTCCTCTTGTCTCTGTCCTTTTTTTTTTTCTGCGCTGTGCACAATGCCGACTTCACATTGGGTTTAGGGACGTAAAACTCCACTTAGCTTAGCTGCTCCGACATCCGGGCCCAGCAGGCCCTGATAGCACGAGCAAAAGCAACGACATCGTCGGACATCCCTTACTGATAGTCTGTAGGGCCCTTTAGGGGGCTGATATGCTCTCTTCTGTAATAAAGTTTTTCACCACCACCGCCGCCCCACAAATTGTTGTTATAAACGTTTGCTATAGATGTGCCGTCATGCGCGCTCCTTTGTCTGTCAGCAGTCCTTATTGCTGCTTTTTGTGGTTTTGATATACATGTTCTTAATCTTTGTTCTGTGACGACATTTTTAATTGATGTTCTATTAACACAAATATGTACGCTATTTCGTTTTATTTCTTTACCCGTATAATAATGACGTATTTATTTTCTTGTATCTTGGTGCATTTTCTTTTACATTTGCCACGTGTTTCTGCCCCTTCCTCAATGCGCCGTAACATATTGGGCCTGTAAGGTATTTTAAACAAACAAACAAACAAACAAACAAACAAACAAACAAACAAACAAACAAACAAACAAACAAACAATAAATAAATAAATAAATAAATTCATCATGTACAGTGTACCCGGAATGAAAGGCGACATGTAAACGGATCATATAAACTAAAATGCGCTATTAATAGGTATAGACATCAGATGTCGCTCTCTCTATTTCACACACACACACACACACACACAATTAGGACCACGGCCTCGTGAACTGAAGACGCTGCCCCTATCCTGATGACGAGCATCGTCGTTAGCTCTTCGACAATGTTAATTTGTTTCTCAATCCGTGAGTACTGCACGTTGACCGTTAATAAACTGCTTGTAGTTGGCCCTCCTCTGTCTCTTACCTGTCCTTTCTACGTGCCTCAAAGTTGGCGCAAGGAACACGGTTAAAAAACCACCATGGGTCGGTGACCCTAAAATAACTCTTCAGTGGTTGCGAGTGGTAATAAAAAAAAAAAGAATGAGAGACTTTTCCTTATCAGGAAAGGGAGGCAAGCGTGTGCGTGCCTCTCTTTATTTGGCGAAAAATGCAAAGGATTCTCATGGCTCAGATGTATTGAGAATACTACAAATGCAAGAGAAGAAAGAATAGGAGCACGCACTGCGTGTTTTTCCGATTATGATCATTTTCGCCTAAGCAATGCGGATGCAAAATTGTAACGCATAACAAAATTGGCTTGAAAAGCGGAAACGTATGGAAAATGCCTGTATATTTGATAACACGTCTAGCGCATACCCACATGGTGCAGTGACCTCCCGGGGATGAATATACACGTACGCGCCTACCACCACGTGTGGCGTGTACACGCATATCTCTGCAGCCCCGGGATATGAGGGCACGAAACACGCGTGATTTTACATAGAGTAAAAGCCCGCTGCATTTGGGTAATACATTGAACAGCTGCAAATTTTCGCATATGCCGTTGAGAATGGGGACCTAAAAGCCAACACGTGTACCTTCTCAATAAGGCGCATCGAGTATTGCAAATTTCGTGCCCCAAAATGTGTGTTGCAAAAGTAAGTGTATCCGTCAAGTGGAACAGAGTTGTACAAGAAACCTTTTTTTTTTTTTTTTTTACGAACTTTTTCGGCTCGGTGGCAGATACGCATGTATATTATGACTCTTTCATGAAAAACTGGACTGTAAAATATCGAAATCGTGGCGAACGCTGCTAGCATCCGCTTGCGTCCTCTTGCCATGAACTCAACGTCCAGAAAAGTAACTTTTATAGATTTTCGGTCACATGTATGCTACTTTCGTTCCAAACAGTGCTTGCAATAGTGATCTGCGGTGTACCATAACAAAAAGCTATTTGGAGTGGCATATGCTCTCTTTTCGCTACACAGTATAGGCCGTATCAAGAACGCCGTGAAATGTTTAGTGCACCACAAGAGACATAACTATCTTTTTTTGTTGTTTAAATGGGAGGGGAGGGGGGGGGCGGAATGAGGGTACAGATCAGGCTTCCTTGAGTTCGTCATCAAAGCCATGTAAATTCGTATGCAACGGGTGCATAACGACAGTTGTAGTGCGATTACATTGTAACGAGATCGTAGTAAGTTGGCTTGGATATGCGGTATTAACTGATATAGCGAAATTTTAGTACACAGCGCGTAAGCGCATTCATTACAGCCTAATCGGAGCGACAGTGCATATGACACCATATATGTGAAGCCGAGCAGTTGTGGCCCTTATGGCCTCATGCACTGCCGCGTGTATGCGCCCGACCCAGTCATGAAAACGGGCTGCAACACTTGCAAGGAGGCTCGAAAAATAATGTTACGAAATGAAGGGTCAACCTTTATGCAGTGCAAATGATGTGCAACATTTAGACGCCACGATGAGCAAGAAGCGTAGCCAGTGCATTGGTTGACTCATGTGCACTCAGCTCCTTGTAGGAGCCCACGACAAGGACGCACTTGTTCTTGTGGGGCTATGGGTGTCGTGACAGCCGAGCACGACCGCATGCACCGTGTACAAACTGCGGCTAGACAGTATGCTGAGCATGTCCTGCAACATTCATGAGTCATACAGCTGGTTGTACACATGAGGTTCGCACGTACGCAGCGCTTGGTTTTTGCTCAACTTCAAGTTTATTCAAATACCATGCGTGCATCGTAAATGCAGGCACGTGAACATTCAGAAGGAAATCCCTAAGTAAATCGCCGTGAATGGGACAACTTTCGCAAAGTATGTGTATATATACGGAAATATAAAAAGCGCTGCGACAAGGAAAAAAAAAGAGCATTGACTGCAATTTGCAAGGCAAATGATCAAAAGAAGGGATCAAGATGTGGTGCGTATAGCAGTGCGTATAGCGCGTTAGGTGTGAAGAACGTTTCGCTTCAGATCTTGTACCCTGCGATCGCTCTACGCGCAGAAATGGCGGTATCCTCCTGGCAATATAAATTGACATGCCAATTGCATCGCCTGTCGGTGTCATTGGTGTTTTGGAATCAGTCTGGGTTACCGTTAGCGTTGGTCATCAGACCATAATAACTGCGTCTCAATGCCCATCATCTACAACATATTCATTTTTAAATAAATTCCATGACAATATTTATCGTGTATGCAACTGCTTTTTTTTTTTTCATCGCCCATACTATAGCCTACGGCGACTTCAACGTTGCAAACATAGCATGGAATACTTTAAAGTAACGAACGTTTCTTCATTATAGCACGCAGGACGTACTGTGCGCCTGTCTTCCTGTTGTCACCCCGTCATTGTGCGTCGTGCGCTAAAGACGAAGAAATAGCATGGAAGACCGACCAGTATCCCTCACCATCGCCTTTTTCTCAAGAAGCTAAGGATTTCCTTAGAAGCATGCGCGGTTTCCCATGCACAAGGAATATTACCGTGACGAGTTTAAAAATCTCGTTGTTGGGTCGCAAAGCGGCGTAACGTTTGCATACGCGTGGTATATAGAGAACAAAGCTTTTTACGCGTTAACTATTTTACTTCACATGCATACCAATCTTTCACACGTCAATAAGGCAAATGTGATTTCATTCAATATACGGTTTAGAAAAAGTTACAATTTCTTTTCATTAATCAAGACGAACATTCGGGGTTCTTATGTAATTTTTTATGGCACATACTTTTAGCGTAAGGTAAATGCACGACTCTTATACGCGCTTGTGTGAAGCGCATCTTTCGAAACTGCTCCGTTAGACAGAAGTACTCCAGTAATTACGAGCACAGGCTTCGGTGATCCCAGCAGCATAAGCAAAGGGTGGCGCTGTTTAGTTCAAGGGCATTAATAAGCCAACATTTGTTATCATTAGGGCGTCTCCAAGACCGTTTTCCGCATGCACCATATATGAAACACACTATCACAACGCTGGGTTGAGAGAAGAGGCAAGAATAAGGGCCACATCCACGCCGTAAAATGTTCAGACAGAGAAGCTGTAGCATCACCTTTTGCGATAAACGGACGTGAGCTTTCAACAATTTAACAATGCGTTCGAGGAAATCAAAGTGAGAAACAGAATTAAATGCATTGCAGCAGCCTCGTCAATGTTGCTCTTCGAAAGTTCAAACTGTGCATGGCATTTCCATATCGCTGTCACGGGAAGAAAATAGACGTGTCAAAACGTAGCCGCAGTTCCGCTGCGTAGAAGAATGTCTACGATTAAAGTAAATTGTTAAGTGAAAATTAAAAATACTCGGGACCCATTTTGCGAATGCCCGCATCTGACATACCCATCCGGTTCATTCCCTGCCGCGGCATCGTCGCATTTTCCCCCTAGGCTCTAGACAACCACAACGTTCCTGCGCTAAGAAGCAATTCAGAGGGGAAGGGAAAATGAAAATTATGACTAGAACAAGGTTTCCCCGACTAGTCCATTAGAAAAAAAAATAATAAACAAACACGTGATATAAGCGCTCTTCGCGTCCGCTGCGCGAACCGATGGACGCATTTGCAGGAGTTCTGTTAATTGACGGCCAATTATCTAGTGACTCATAATCATAAGGAAGACATGCGCCGAGTCACTAGTCATTGCCACATCAAAAACAGTGCAGGTAAAAATGAAATACATCAGTGATTTTTATTTTATTATTGGAACGCAACACATTGTTAGGCAGCCATACATATGTCCAAGCATGGGTTGGTCCAAGAACAAAAATAATGCAACATCTTTTCGCGGCAGATATTTTATGAGGAATTTATCCTTATTCTAAACTTTTTTTCATGAACATTGGTGATGATTAGTTAAAGAAACACATTTGAAGCCTTTCAAATTTCGTTGTTTCTGTAGTTACGACATTTTTGGGAGTTTTTAACGTAATGAATACTTCATTTAATCACACCTTTTCTACTTTAACTTGCAGAAAACCTTTCGGAGACCCGACGAACGTAATTTTGTCTTCACTGCTTAAGTTAAACCGGCAAGAAATACCATCAAAATCGGAGTCGACCAGAGGCAGTCACACCAAAATCAAAGTTTGCTGATTAAAAAAAAAAAAAGGAAACGCACCCTGGACGACGTAAATTCAACTTATTGTGGGCCAGAAGTGCAACTGGCGTAAGAATAACTGACAAAAATTTCGGTGTGTATGATTCGCAAGTTTCAGAATCATGGGTCTTCAAATTTGTAACATCTATAACATGCGAAAGTGCTCCTTTGCACCCAGTGTAGTGAAATGTGATTTTTTGTTCGAGAAATCTGGGATATATTTCGCGAACCGAAGGTGATTCCTTTGTGTGGAGACATTTTGCAATCTCATAAAAATTTCGCCGAAAACCAAAAAATAGTCGGGACCCTTCTTGGTCTGTACTTACGTGAACACATCCCGCTAACACTGTAAAAGGAGGAGGAGCAGCAGCGGGAGGGGAAAAAAAAAAGACAAAGAGGGTGGAGGCGCCAACAATGTAGAAGAGGAGCAAAGGTATGACGAGGAAAAGAAAGCGAAAGATTGATTGATTTGTGGGGTTTAACGTCCCAAAACCACGGCATGATTATGAGAGACACCATAGTGGAGGTCTCCAGAAATTTCCTCCACCTGGGGTTGTTTAACATGCACTGACATCGCACAGCACACGGGCCTCAACATTTCGCCTCCATTGAAACGCAACCGCCGCAGCCGGGATTCGATCCCGCGACCTTCGGATCAGCTGCCGAGTGCCATAACCCCTATAGACCACCGTGGCGGCGCGCGAGGAAGTAGAGAAAGAAGTAGTGACGACGAGGACTATTAAGAAGATGAAGACAATGGAAAAGGGAGGAGAGGCAAAGGAGAAGCAGGAACGGAAGAAGACCTATAATAAAGAATGAAAGAGCACAGCGCAAAGCTAGTCTATCTTACGGTGTTACCATGCTGCGTCCTCTGCGCAGGCCTGGAAGTTTCTTTCTGTCTGTTATTTTTTTTTTCCAAGTTACGTGTCAGGTGTCGACATACCAGAAAGTGTGCTGTGGGATCATCGCCTCTAATGTGCGCTGTCGTCAGGCGCGTAGCCAGGGGCGGGGGAGGGCTAGGGGCCCGGGTTCCTCCCGAAATTTTGGTTGTAGGGTAGTGTTGATAACATAGTGTAGCGCCAATAACCTAAAATTTAAGCCTGTTAGTAACGTTGCACTTTAAGAAGTAAACAGTCACTTAATATACATATTGCGATTTAAACCACAAAATAAATAATGAAAACAGATGTTTTTCCTAAATAGTCAAGGCCGTCAACAAGTGGGCCCTAACCGAATAAAAAAATCTTGCTACGGGCATCGCTGTCGTGCGTGGAGAATGACGACCTCATGATGTCGCGTGTCGAGAGAGAGCTGTTCATGAGGAACCACGTCATACGAGCTGAAGTACATGAAATTAACTGCGAGCGAGTGTCAGCACTGCTTATTAATTGTACCGCTGTCACCTATACTAGACATACAGAATACTGAGCGCACTTTGTTTAGAGAGCAGTTTAGATTTAGATTTAGAGAGACAACACTGCCGAACTCCGAAGACGGCTAATCAGAAGCACCGCTCGTGTGGGCTCCGCGCGCAGTGAATGATTTGCCCTATGCGACGTAAGACACTTACGATATGGGCCCATCCTATGGCGTCAGCAATATATATGGTTCATCTCCCCGATCCCTCACAGCAGCTGTATGCCGTCAGCAGCGGAAAATCGCATACGAGGTATGGGCTATACTACCCTTGACCGCTGGGCTCGCGTTTCTCGCACTCTGCAGAGCCGCCGTACACGTTCCCGTCGAACGGGTGCGCGGGGCGATGAGGCTGTCACGCAAAACAAAATCCGTGCTGTTTGGTTTGCGTAGCGTACGCCCGTTAAAGGCGCTATTTCGTTTAGTGTGCTGCGCTCGCGCATTGAGGACTCACTATTTTATTTTAAACTTACGCTAAGCTTCAGCGGACGATATAGTAGAATTACCTTTTAATGCGCACTCATACTGCTCAAAGTAGTCGGGCCTCTAGCATTTTCCCTTGCACTGGAAATGCGACAGTGGCTGCCGGACCGATCCCGCGTGTTTCTGGTCAGCAGCAAAGATTGATCGATTGGTGGGGTTTAACGTCCCAAAACCAGCTCTTGATTATGAGAGACGCCGTAGTGGAGGTCACCGGAAACTTCGACCACCTGGGGTTCTTTAACGTGCACTGACATCGCACACTACATGGCACCTCAACATTTCGCCTCCATCGAAATGCAGCCGCCTCAGCGGGGATTCGATCCCGCGACCCTCGGATCAGCAGCCGAGTGCCTGAGCCACTATATACCATCATGGCGGGGCTCAGCAGCAAAGATCAACAGCGGGCATTCTCAACGGCTTCCTTTTGTCTCACTGTCTGCTGGCTTCGAATGACTTTGTTGCTGAAACGCGCAATGTAAATGCGCAGTTGCGCTTCTCTAAAGCCGAAAGTGAAGCCTTCCACTGTTTACACAATGCTTGCGCGACCACCTCGGTATAGAATGCTATTCGACTGCGCGCAGCAGGCAACTTATGCTCGTCGCCCTTGAAGATATAGCAGGTGCGCGTGTACTTTCCTGTAGCTTTATCGAAACGCTGACGTCCTTCATCTATATCCTCATCGCATGCAGGACAGAGGACGGCCAGATTGGTCGTATTGATTATATCGGGCCTCTTTCCTTTATTAGCCGCACAGAGTGAGAACCGGCCTCCATACACGTATGCAAAGATTTACCTTCAACACAAAGACAAACAGAACGAGTCGCACGGCAAATGCTTCATCGCGGCTGTACTCAGTGAACGTGACGTGCAGGGAACACGATCAGCCACGGTCGATCATGATCTCACGTCCTGACTAACTGTACAGTTTGGAAAGCATACAGTGCAGGAAATTGTATCTATACTATATGTACATATACATACAAGTTACACACACACACTATATATATATATATATATATATATATATATATATATATATATATATATATATATATATATTAGAAACAAGGTAATGAAACAACAAACAATGAAGCCTAGGAACGCATAGAAGTTATTCCAATTCGTAATTATGATATTGTAATTTTTTGGGGTAAGTAGAAAGGAATTAAAGTGGACGAAAAGACAAACATGCCTTCGGTGGGAACCGAACCCACGACCTTCCGATATCGCGTCCGATGCTCTACGCACTGAGCTACGAAGGCGGTCGTCCCCCGCCCACTTTGTTGGGTATTTATGTATATGGAATCCTAGGAGTGTTAGGCAGCGCCACTCGTAGCCATGGCGGCGAGCGTAGCACACTCTTACTACCAGGAGGCGTCACGTAGAACGTGATCTTATGTCGAGGTGGCTGCTGCCCAATAAACCCTCATATGCTACCTAAGGCACCAAGTCTGCCGCAACGAGACCCAAGCTATGAAATAACGAAAGGGAAGGGGGTCAAGGGCTCGCTCTATTTGTTAGAAACAAGTTAATGAAACAACAAACATTGAAGCCTAGGAAAGCATAGAGGAAGTTATTCCAATTCGTAATTATGATAATTTTGGGGTAAGTAGAAAGGAATTAAAGTGGACGAAAAGACAAACCTGCCTTCGGTGGGAACCGAACCCACGACCTTCGGACAATTTTGAAGTATTGATGTTGTTGCCCAGACAATGTAACAATAATTCAAGAAGAGACCGTAATATATTTGCAGCTTTGCTCTTGTAGGCAGAAACGCACAGCAGCGTGCTATAACACCGGTAACCGCAGAGAGTTTCCTGCAAAGGTGTTTGATGTGGGTGTCTGTCATGGAATGACATTATCTCTGGGTGGAATAATTGGACATTGGCAGCAGGCACGTAGCCAGGATTTTTTTTCGGAGGGGGCCCAAGGCCTAATTCTTCGCAAAAAGCATCATCATCATTTAGTGACCCTTAATGGCCCTTTTCACGGTATTACATAAGGGGGAGGGGGGTCAAAAGCATCAATCACATCAGGGTGACTATTATACAGTTCTAAAAAAGAGTTGCCGGTGAATATAGAAGGCGCTTAATTATTCGACGAGAATGAGAACAGACTGGAATGCAGCACCAAAAGAGGCTAGTTAATTCGAGATGGAAAGCACGTTCTTGACACTGCTGTAAAGCTAGTGCGTGTGCACCAGAAAGAATACATTCCAACCAAGTGATCTCGACAAAGAAGGGCCGTACAGAGTCAGTGACGGAAAGAGGATGTGACAAAAAGAAAAAGAAAAGGAATGCAAAGGAATCAGGCGCCCACTTACGGACGTGCGGCCAATAAAAAAATTATTGTCGGACGCTTTCCTTACCCAACTTCTCACACTCTGTCTCAACAGCAGGCGTGCAGGAAGAATGTGCGCCACTTTATGACACTAGTTTATAAGCGAAAAACAGACATATTCGGGAAAACAATGTTATTGAATCACAAAGAATTAAAACACGGATGCTTTCATGACACAAAAGAAGCACAACGCCAACATTCGTTTTAGGAAGCAATATTAAAGAATGGCAGTGCGAGTGGTTTTAAAATTAGTAAAAGTCAATGCAAATGGAGAAAGAACACTAGCAAGCAGCTTGGCCGAAAAGAGTGGTTCATGCTGCAATTTTCATGCGTCGCGGTTTCTCCATAAACACAGTGAAAACTTCGTCGACACTGACTTGCATCCGGTGAATTAATGGACTTAAGAACCAGGCCATTAAGCCTCTCTTCAGCTCTTCGGTTCTTTAAATATGTTCTTACTCTTTTCAGTGTCGAGAAGCTGCGTTCTGCAGCAACTGTACTCACTGGGAGAGTTGCTAATATCTTGAGGAGTGTGTGAAAGTTCGCGAAGAGGGCTTTGTCGCATTCAGGTAAAGCGTCCGTCGGAAAGCGGGGAAGTTCCTCCTCTTGCATGGCTTGCCATTTATAGTGAATTGCACTGGCGGATCCCGAGCAAGTTCGCATGTTCCACTGGGCGATTTGGGGCAACTTGCTCAGCGACGGAGCGCTCCTCGTTGATCCGTCTCGTAGAGCCGGATTCTGCCGGAACTCCAGCTATACGGTGTCGTCATTTCCGGATCAGCCGAGCACCGCGATTTTTTCTTTCAGCGTTTTTTTTTCTTTTTTTAGGCGCTGTCTGATAACCATGGGCGTTTGTTTACATATTTCGAAATTGCGTCGTTCGACCCTACAGGGGACTGCTCCTCGCTGAGAAACAGCAAGAGGTCTCCGTTGGAAAGCAGCAACAGCAGCAGAAGCGAAAAGAGTCATACGTGCTGTACGAAACGTTATTTAAGGAGCTGTTTCAAGAGTCCCCGTGCAAACGCCCCAAAATGCTCGGCTACGTCGAAGAACTAGTACATGCGTACTCGGAGCAAGAGGTATGCATACTTTTGTGTGAGGTGTAACGTAGTCCAACGCAAGGCTGGCAACAAGGGCAACCGGATGCATGCGAGAACTTTCGCTGTAATCCCTGCCGGAGCGAGTTTATTTTTCGCTGGCCGATGGGGATCGGATCGCTCCGCGACGGATTTTGTTGCTCCGTCGTGGATTCGGCACACCACCCCAGATCCGCCAGTGGAATTCACTGTTAGTTTTCCAGATTTCCCATCCACCTTCCAGCGTAAGGATATGCGCTGTGTCATACCTCTGAAGTAAAAATCGAAGGCCGGTTGCACAAATTCAAATTTGGGCTTGCAGGCGTGCTTTGGCAACACAAATAGCAAACTTCGCAGTGTGTTCCAATGGTTTGCAAAGCGCCGTTTGAGGGAAATTTTCAAATCATCTATATATGGAATGAACGTGGCTCGCCTGTAGTCCCCTTGCGCAGAACTACAAGCGCCCTGTTTACCTTGTTTCTTTACCCTGTTTACTCCTTTCGACACGCGGCGCCTGCCCCACGACACAGGCAGCGGAAAAAGGGTGGTGGGGTTCGCAGAGGTGCCAGGAAGGTTGAACGGGTCAATGGGTCGTCAAAGCCGCCAATTTTTGTAGAAAAGTCGTCTTTATCAAGCTTTCGGTTAGCTTGCGCCGTCCGGTCGAGGAAAAACTCTGCGTCTGCGGCAAAGCAAAACGCGTGCGTGTTCCCACGCCGCGCAGCTATCAGACAAACAAAGCACCTGAATGCTCCCTAAGGTGCCGCCACTACTCGACTGTACAAATGACGCCCACAATATGCCACCTGCTAGCTATGCAGCAATAAAGACACTGCTCCTCTTGTTAAGAAAGACATTTCCTCAGGGAATCCACCAGTGGAGTCAACGCTACCTCTTTCTGTATATCCTATCATTCTTTGCACTGTTCCTTGAAGAAATCCAACTACCGAGCGCCCATGAGAACCCTCGTTTGGCGCAATATAGCTGTTGCGTACTTTTCTTCTTCTTCTGGCACAACACTTAGGACATGAACTAGTAGTGGAGCTTCGGCTAAGAACAGAAGAAGAGGAAGTTGGAACGATGGCGCAGATGCATTAATAAACTGCGCTGTGTTTTCGGAATCGCGTTCTCAGAGTGCTACATTTACTGGTGACCCAGACGTGATCCGAACGCGATTCCGAAAACACAGCGCAGTTTATTAATGCATCTGGGTCATCGTTCCTACTCCCTCTTCTTCTTTTCTTAGCCGAAGCTCCACTACTAGTTCATGTCCTAAGTGTTGTGCCAGAAGAAGAAGAAAAGTACGCCACATAGCCATGGTCGCCTTTTGCTCCAGAAAACCCGACACAACCAACCAACCACCTTTCTAAACATAACTGATGCGACGAAGAAAAATCGCACGAAGTACGGACAGATAACATCGCTTTTTCTTTCTGGTTTCTAAGCTGTATGGAAACATTTTGTTCTCTCTGGTAATTTCTTTTCCAACAAGCTTGTCTTACATATATGAAAATGTCCTGCGTTGCACAGTTTTCTGTCTTTTTACACAACCACAAAGCAGTAACTGTTTCCGACAATTGGTTTCAGTTGGTATGACCGTTGTGTCAGGAAGATTCATACGGTGGTTGCTATCTTAGGAATGTTCGGCTATCGGGTTGCGATCTCTTGCAAACTTGCAGGGGTAATTCCTGTGCTGTCGAAATGTTTCTTTCAGATCTTTCGTTTCTCCGATATAGCTCGCATCGCATATTTGTATACAGTGCATTTGGCCCTCTGCCTCCAGACGGTCTTTGCCAATACGTACAGAATATGTGTTCGTGGACTTGTGAGTCACTCAGATGCCTTCTTTTCTGAGAATACCGGTGATGGTTTCGCTAACGCCTCGGACATATGGGAGAGTGTGGTGCTTCTGTTGTGGTGTTGATTGAGGAGCCGGACACTGAATCTCTCAGCAAGCGTTGCCGTGTTCTTGGAATTGAAGCCTTTCGAAATAAAGGTTCTTGGGTAGCTGTTCTTGGCGAGTTCCCTGATTAACTACATCCTGCAGCGCATTAACTACAACCTGCAGTCCCGTGTGGTTCTTGTCGTCGTCCTCGTCCTTTTTTGCGCTGCAGGTTGTAGTTAATGATGTACCAACACGCCCAATTAGCCACATTAGTCGAGTTCCCTGACTATCGTTTGTTTTTCATTTGCTTAGATGCGCACGGCGCTACTTGTACTGCCTCTATACCCCTGCGCTATGGCCGACCGGACGAATTTCGGGGGGGGGCCCGGGCCCCCCTGGGCCCCCCCTTGCCTACGTGCCTGATTGGCAGTATTCACGCGCAGGCGACGTCAGTGGCTCTTCGACCACTTCTGGAGAAAACCGGGAGGAGATCGCTTTCCGAGCTGGGATTCACCGATTTGGTGCTTTCTCACGGGCGCCCCCGCTCATGTTCTTGGAACACCGCAGACGCGGTGCTTTGGGTCCGCATTGCAAGCGCGCGCAGTAGGGCACCGTTTTGTGAGCACTGACCACAGGCGGACCGTACGCCTTTGTGTTGCCGGCGGCTCTTCGGCACCGAGGTAGACGACTATAAAACGTAGCGCAGACCGCTTTTGTTATGGCAGGCAAAGATACTTACTGGCCTGTCAGTCAGGCGAGATGAAGGAAGATGCCGAGTCGGCAACCACGAGAAAGTGGCCACCGCTCTCTCCCGTGCATTAATTGCGAGAGGTATATTTTTGGGTGGAGCCAGCAATGCAGTGCTGGAGTAATTGTCTATAAACATGCCCCGATTCCGCAGACAGCGAATCAGGGGAAACAAGATCGTATTTAAGCACGGAGCATTGATGGGCACAGGGTTCTAGTCGCTTGCCTGACATGGCATAGAAGCCGAGCATCGCGTATCACTTCTAGAAGCTGTTAGCGTGGATTTGTACCGGCTGGCCACCTAACCTTAGGCGTTTCGTCTAGTTGAGACGCGCGCTTACCGTCTGCAACGTATACGCATCGGGACTTCGTCTCGGGTTAGCTCAACCTGCTCGAGATTGCCTCCAAGCACTAGCTCCCCTGAAACATCGGCGCTGCAACTCCGTTGACATCGAACCTGTGCCAGAACTACGGACTTCTCGCACCCGATCGTCGAGGACCCTTCAACGCTGCCGGTCATCATCACGTATGTCATCATCTGTTTATATGCCTGAACTTTCTTTCTCAACTTTCACTAGCTTTTGTAGATTAGATTCCTGCATTGTTCACATTAGCCGACTTGCTGTGTTAAGTTTCTTAGTTGTTTGTTGTTTTCGCATTTTAGTATTTTGTAAAGCTCCTTCATCGCTGTTAACTGCTTAATTGTTGGCTTGAGTGAAGTGTTGTTTGTGCTGTATTCTTTGCGTTACCCTATTGCTATAGAACAAATTGTGTTGTTTCGTTTTTCCAAACACGACTCCGATCCTTTCACTGTGTCTGCTTGCGTATGAAACGACCGCAACTGCCGTCATTTCCTTTGCCGACTTCGCGCCAGAGGAAAAAGATATATTCCAAGGATTTTAAACTCTCCAACTAAGTCAATGCGTTGATCCTGTGAGTAAATCGCATCGTGAGTAACGAGCGGTTTATTTTTAGCGCGACACATTAAACGTTTGTTTTCTTTGAATTAACTTTAAGTCTGTTCGTCAGAGTCCAGTCAGACAAAGTGGCCATAACTTCATTGCATTTTTCTGCAAGCCTCTTCTCATCAGGACCTGAGACACACAATGTGCAATCATCCATGTACGTACATGATAAATTGAACACCACTGGCTGTATTCACAATGTTCTTTATAAATATATTAAACAAAAGTGGCCCAAGAATGCTTTCTTGGGGTGCACCGCATACAACAGGTATATAGGATGAGTTGTGGTTATTTATAGAGGCGTACGGATTTTGTTCATTAAGACATGACTTGAGTAATTCTAGCGGTCTTCCATGAAATCCATATAGAGAAAGTTTCTGAATAAGGACATTGTGATCGAGACTGTCGAACGCTTTACTGGTTGTGTAGTAGTTATGTTCAAAGCTTTGCAAAACACATTTCTTCCAGATTAGAAGGGCCATTTCTATGCACCTGCTTTTACGGAAGCCGAACTGCGAGTCAGTACGAACGTTGTTTTTATCTAAGAGGTCGGTCATTCGAGCAGAAATGAGCCTTCCTACCTTTTGAAGAAACTGGGAGTACCTATATCGGTCGGTAGTTATACGCAGTATTTCGATCATCGCATTTATGAATAACTGAAACCTTAGCATACCTCATTGCGCGTAGGAAATTGCAATCTCTAAAATTAAGTTGTAAATGTGCATCAACGGAAGAGCAATAAATTGCAAAACGTATTTTATAGGTTTAATCTGCACCTTATTCACGTCTAAAGATTTACTCATCTTCAACTTCATGCACTCGGTATTTTTCACACTCATCGGTAGACACGAAGAATGTGCTTTCAGAAACAGCATTGCAGTGGCGCGTTTCTTTCATGCCACTATTGCCGCTCGGGATATTACCTTGAGTGGTTACGAAATGACGATTAAAGTGGTCGTAGTTATCTACTTCATTTGTTGCACCAGTGGGCGGCACTTTCGCTCTTACCGCTTCGGCTGCCATTCTGTCCGTCTGCAGCTGCTGCCTTCACTGCTTCACGTGCACAATTTTCCTTAGCGTGCTTTGAAGTTGATTTTTTCTCTCTTTTTGGTGTCTGCAAACGTGATGATGCCCCGCCACGGTGGTCTAGTGGTTATGCCACTCGGCTGCAGATCCGAAGGTCGCGGGATCGAATCCCTGCCGCGGCGGCTGCATTTCGATGAAGGCGAAATGTTGAGGCCCGTGTGCTGTGCGATGTCAGTGCACGTTAAGGAAACCCAGCTGGTCGAAATTTCCGGAGACCTCCACTACGGTGTCTCTCATAATCAGAGCTGGTTTTGGGACGTTGAACCCCACAAATCAACCAAACGTGATGAAGATGTCACACACAACCTGAATAAAGGACTTAAGACATGCTGGGCTGCTGTGTATTGCGAGAACTTGGAGAGGCGAACTTTTCTTCGCTTTCCGGCGGACGACAGGTAAGCACATTTTTGCATTCAGTCGTTATGAATCAGTAAGCGCTGCCCTTGTCATAACAGAGCTCTATAGGACGGACCGATAGATCCGCTTTTGTTTTCTAGTAAATATCTGCTTCATTTTCCTTCTCTTTTCTTTTGGTTTGCCGCAGCACATTATTCAGCTGTCTTGCAAGAATCTCGAGCTTCTTGCTAACACTTACTCTCGAGCCGAGTGATGCTGTCTTACGGGCATAATAAAATTTCGCTTCAGTATATGTTAGCGGTTGCTCTTCTTTCTTTCTTTCTTTGAGAAGAAAACTTGTCGTTTGTTCTTCTAAATGCACTTAAAGGGTCCCAAACGTTTTTCTGACATTGTGTCAGATTAGACAACACAATCGTGAAATCATTCACGCCATAAATAAAGCGAAGCATCTTACGCTAAGGCAGCTATGGGCTTGTTTCTGTCGCCTTCCTCTTTACCACTGCTGTTCCTCCTCTACTCGATCAGGTGTGCAGTGCGCGCTAGCGACGACTGCGCCTCCCACGTCAGCCACTGGGCCGAGCCCTCCATAGCGACAAAGCGCCGCGATGTCTTTACTGAGGTCGCCGGCCTCGGCTGTGCTAGCCTGTGTACGCTGCCAGATGCCGCGACGATACCGTTGGCTGGCCCTTCGGTGCTCGTGACGTCACATGGGTTGCGCTTCGTGGCCCCGATCGCATGTCCCGTGGACAGGGGCGGTTGAAAACGCTTTGAGTCGAGTCGCGTCGATCTCTCACAATATGCGCATTTAAAACGTTGTAGTAAATTACACGCTTAACGCAGAGTGCTGATATTGTTATGCTAATGATCAGAAGGATTCGGGCTATAGGTGCAACGCATTTGTACAAAACCACCAAAACCGTTTCAGGGTCCATTTAATGCTCGTTCCACAAACCTATTTGACTGGAGACTCTTCCGACGTCCAATTTATTGTAGTGACATTATATATCAAGTTTGAATAGTAATAAACACAGTGGCAGCCATGGAAGTCAGTTACGTAGCGGTGATCGTTTTATTTTCCAATTATGGGTTCGAGTTATCGGCGCGATAGCCGAGGTGCGTTTCGATTTTCAAGCTGTGAAAGAGCAGAATTTATTCGGTGGTAGTGGTGGTGGTGGTGTTGAAAACCGGGCGGTTTTAGCCTGGCACACAAAGCTGGCGATTGTTCCGCCCGAGCGTCCTAAGGGTTGATTATGAATGTGTCAGCAGGTGTTCACACGTCCGTGCTCTCATACCTGTTTCGCTCGTACGTCTTCTTTCTTGGCACTTATGGTGGCAATGTAAGTGCACGTTAAAGAACCCCAGGTGGTCGAAATTTCCGGAAACCTACACAACGGCGTCTTTCATAATCATAGCTGGTTTTGGAACGTAAGACCTCACAAATCAATCAATGATTATGGCATTTCGATCATTTTCTAGGTGCGACGTGGCAACCAGGAGAACGCTTTGCGGAGCGTTCTACGGTCCTTTGATCCGCATCCAGTCCTAATCGCACCCGTAATTTTTGTGCGCACGACAGAGTTCCCACAAAAAAGTCCTGCAACCAGTCTACCATGGATGGATGATAGGGAACATCGCCTTTGAATGGGCGTGACGGCTTGCCATCAGGTCTCTTCAGTGCTCCTCTCTGTGCTCTGCAGTCTGTACCAAGCTGTCAATTTGGATCTTCCGTCCCACGGTTCCCTGTCGGTCTTCCAGCCTTCCCTTAAATGTCTCTCCGGCAGATCTATTTATGTTCCCACAACTGTCCTTGAAACCTCATATCTTGGGCAGGCTTACACTTTTCTTGGTTATTGCTTGGATGCCTTGACATTCAACACGATGATGATCCACGGTTTTTGCACCCTTCACACATATTAAAGGGACTTTAAAGTGGTTTAGACTGATAGACTATGATCGGGGAACTCCGCTGTCGCTACCTTCTGTATTTCAGGTGCAGGATCGGAAAAGAAAATCAAGGTCACACTTAATTTCGTCTTTGAATCCCGCTCCATTGCTTTGACGAGATGACGTTAGAACTATTCCTTTTTTTGTTTATTTTTGCACTTTCTTTCTCCTCCCATTGGTTCTGTCAAATTGCCTGAAACATGACATGTGAAGTCTCTTAGTTCGTTAGAACGCGGTGTATACATTGCGTCACACACACACACACACACACACACACACACACACACACACACACACACACACACACACACACACACACACACACACATATATATATATATATATATATATATATATATATATATATATATATATATATATATATATAACCAAGGGGAAGGGGTCAAGGGCTCGTTTATTGCTGAGACACAACTTAATAAACAAACAAACAATGACGCCTAGGAAAGCATAGGGGAAGCTATTCAAATTTCTAATTATGGTATTGTAATTTTGGGGTAAGTAGAAAGGAACAGTGGACGAAAAGACAAACCTGCCTTCGGTGGGAACCGAACCTTCGGATAACGCGTCCGATGCTCTATCGCTGAGCTACGAAGGCGGTCGTCCCCACGTCCACATTTTTGGTATATATATATATATATATATAAACACAGAGGAAGCGTGGAAGCACGACGTATGTCACGTTTTAATGAGTCGTCAAACGTTGCGGCCAGTGCGGCAGACTTCGTCAGTATGACGAGTAACATGATTATCATGGCCTTTAAATGCATTTCTAAATTGTTTGTGCACATGCGCCCCACTAATCGGCAGAAAAGCGATATGAATATGCGTACAATATAGATTCACCAACTGCAGGAATATGCACAAAGCGCGCGGTGGCAGTCCCCACGACGTCCGCCGTTAATCATGATGACGTCAGCGCTTGTGAAACAGCATTTCTGCAACATATAAAATATACATTGAAGCGACCATACATTCGAACAAAAAGATGCATATAACGTAGCTTTGAAACGCAAAGCAACATTTCGTGTGATCAAAGAAAGAAACAGGAAAACTAAAACGAACCAAAACACCAGGAAAAAATCAAGCATAGTAGAAGTGCTGAATTGGCACAATAAACGACACTTTAGGTAGTGTGAGGCAGACTGGTCAGTACGCCTGTATGTTCATTTATTCCAGACTTTGTAGTGCAAAACTTATAGATGAGGAATGACTCGCGGATTTCACGCTCATGGTACGTGCGTGAGAAAACTGAATTCCATTACTGTTGCTTTAATTTTATAGAAAGTGTGACCAGGCATTGCGACATGTTTTGATAGGGTCAAATTGAGAGGTGTTTTGACATGGGAATTATGCTTATTAAATCGCGTTCTGAATGAAGTTTCGGTTTGGCCGATGTACTGCATGTTAAGTGTCGCATTCAAGCATGTACACTACGTTGGAACTGTCCCAATTTATATTACCGTTTACTGTTACTTGAAAACCAGTGGGAGAGCTCGTGACTGTTTTCGTGGTTACCATGTGGGCCCACACCTTGCACTGCGACTTGAAGCGCAGCCATTTGGTTTACTGACAGGAAGCTTCGAAGTTGAAAAGATATCGCGGATGTTTTGCATGGACCGTCTGTAAACGACCTTAGGCGGTTCTGCAAAGAGATTTTTTCAGGCGTTGACTTTGTGTTAGTACGTCGTGGTGTCGTTTCAATATAGCAGCTACGTCTGGGGCTGATGCAGAGTGTGTTAGAACGCGATTAGCCTGAGATGTACTGGAAAACTTTGGATCGGCTTTAAGGAGATCGACCTGGTTCAGCTGGTCTGCGCGCTTTATGGCGTAATCTACCATAGCCGGCGGGTATTTACGGTGAACAGGAGAACGTCTTAATTCTAAACAGTTTGAGAGGAAGTCATCGTGGTTGGGGCATATTCTTTTAAACCTATGTGCCTGGCTGTAGGGTATGCTCGTCTTGCAGCGTCGGACGTGACTGTTACGGAGATGAAACGTTGGTGCCTATCGGTCGGTTTGCGGTAGAAATTTGTGCATAGCCATGCTTCTCTGGCTGTAACGGTGACGTCAAGAAAGTTTACTGTTTTTAAGGAGTAATGATGAGAGAACCTAATTGTCGGGTGGGCGTCGTTGAAGTTGCCAATTAAAGTTAGGGGACTTGCCTCGCCATGTGGCCAAACCAGGGAAATGTTGTTTATGAAGAGCTTATAAAATGATGGATTTAAAGGTGAATTTCCAGTAAATTACCTTCCAGCATACCCATAAATATATTGGCATAGTTTGGACCTACCCTACCTGAACATTGTGCGGGTTATTAAATTCACAATTGTTTAATTCCAGGATGAGCTTCCAGAGAGTGCCAATAGTCTCGCCATCAAGTGGATTGTCAAAATTACTCCTCCCCCATAGGCCTTTATGAAAGAGGAAATGGGAATATATATATATATATATATATATATATATATATATATATATATATATATATATATATATATATATATATATATATATATATATATATATATATATATATATATAATGACTTAGCAGACGCCGTAAAAAATCTCGCGCTTGTGCGTGTGTCTTCCTCGTCCGTGTTTTTCGCGCAGTTCGTTTCTGTCATGCATTACCACACTCGCCCAGCGTTCTATCCTTCTAAAAAAATCTTTGACGTCACGCATATTAGTGCGGGAATCTCCGAACAGGCATCGGCACTGCCTAAGCGTCTCCTCCTCGCGAGAGGCTTCCTTTTGGCAATGTGAAAAGGTAATCTCGGGTAATGTGCTTGCACGAGAAAAATTGTAGTTCCTTTTAGTGGCCCTTGAGGCATGTTTCGTCGTCGTTAGAAAATTTCCTTCCAGGCACGCTGATCTGGTCTCAAAGAGCAGGAAACTTTCCCTCCAATGTCATGGAACATTTGTATTTTTATTTCGCTCTTTGCTGTCCGATATACCTCCATGGATCGTTTCTTCTCCATCGCTTCTACACAGCGCGTCAGTTCTGCGTCCTTGGACTTCACGCTTAATACATTTTTCTGTATCCTCGTCGACCACCTTGTCATGTTTAGTAGTTAGTTTCCCTGTCCTTTCCCTCCACTGTCTCCGCGTTTTACTATGTAAACATTTAAGCGATCTATCTAACGGCCTACCTCTTTGCGTCATTATTCTCAACCGCCTTTCCAAGTGTGCGAACCTTGCGCCATCTGTCGTACCACTGCGCAACTAGGTCAAGCGGTTTTACGGTGCATAGGGCGAAGCAGGGAGACGCGAGTGCCACGCGGCGAAAACAACTCCTCAGGAAGTGCGAGGCTGTTCCAGCCTAAACTGACAGAAAAGATGTGCCTATTGAATAACATGCATCACAACCAGGAGGCAGCATATATGGTTTTTTGATGGAGGCGAAAAGTTGGGGCCCGTGCCCTGTGCGATGTCAGTGCAGTTAAAGAACCCCAGGTGGTGGAAATTTCCGGAGCCATCCACAACGGCGTCTCTCATGATCGTGCTTGGATTCCGGACGTAAGACCCAGAGATCAATTAAATCAGCGTATTAGGCTTCATATAATAATAATAATAATAATAATAATAATAATAATAATAATAATAATAATAATAATAATAATAATAATAATAATAATAATAATAACGACGACGACGATGATGATGATGTCTACGCCCACTGCAGGGCAATGGCCTCTCCCATCGATTTACAATTATCCCGGTCCTGTGCTAGCTCTGACCAAGTTATCCCCAAAGACTTCTTGATCTCATCTGCCCACCTAACCTTCTGCCTCCCCCTGCCACGCTTTCCTTCTCTAGGGACACACACTGTTACCCTCAACTACAAACGGTTATCTTGTCTTTGCATTACGTGCCCTTTCCAACCCCATTTCTTCTACTTAAGTTTTACTAATATGTCATTAACACGCGTTTGTTCCCTGACCCACTCCGCTTTCTTCTTATCGCTTAACGTTGCAGCATTTCATTCCATTCCACCATTTCCGTCATTTTCCATTCAACTGCTAGCTGAGCCATCCTCAATTTAAGCTGAACCATTAGAGCCTCCAAGTTTCCGCCCCGTAGGTGAATACCGGTAAGATGCGGATATTATACACCTTCCTCTTAATAGACAATGGTAAGCTGCCTTTCATTGCCTGAGAATGTCTGCCGAATGCAATCCACCCCATTCCTATCTTCCCACTTATCTCAGCCTTATTGTTCAGGTCAGGGGTCACTACGTAATCCGCTTACCTCTTTCAATGCCTCGCCATATATCTCAAACCTGCCTGTCCAGTTCGCTAATCATGCTTTGCAATTCGTGCCCCGAATAACTTAGCAAGGCAACCGCCATCAGCAAATCTGAAGTTACTGAGGCAGTTTTTATCAACCCTTTGTAAGCGGGTCCTAACCGTGCTATAGCTTCCTATTTAGGGCTACGCACGCAATATGGCTTCTCCGCGCGCACACGCACGGCAGGGCTACCGATATGCGGTGGCGCGCCCCTGTGATAGCGCAGAGCACGACGCACACAGCAGCAACAAACAACAGCACGCTTTATTAGGTGTTCCCAAAAAGACATGTCGACTTCCGGGCCGAAAGCGAACGTGTTCACCCGAGCTGCAGCGTTGCGGGCTCCGACACTTGTCCCTCTTCTCGTCGGGCGCGTCCCTTGGATACCGGCCTACGATGGCGCGACCGCTTCCTTCGCCGTTCCGTCGTCGTCTCTATGAGACACCCTTTCGGGTGCGGGAGACTTCTTCTCAACAGGAACCTCTTCCAAGGACGACATTCCAGAGGTGACATTCCAGAGTTTTTCTGTTGTAATTTGCCCACCATCCTTCAACAGAGCTGCTGTTATCTCATCCTCACGAGGTGCTTTTCCCCCTTGCATTTCGTTGAAATCCTTCTCTACTACTTCTGGACTCGTATACGTGACAGCAAAAATACTCATCAGTAAGAGGACGAGGGCTGTGCACACGGTCACTTGGCCCTTCGCCGGTAGTTCTTCAGAAGATAATTTTATATTTGTTTACTCATTGTTCGGATGCTGCTACGACTTCGTCAAACTCCAGCGACAAAATCGTCGTTAAATTGTTGCCACGCGATAGGACGGAACATCATTAATACGCCGCCCCTCGGTCATCGCTGACGAAATTGCAGCGTCTAAAAATGATCGTGTACGTAATCGCTATAATTAATTACACCCCTTGAGAAGGGCGCTTCATGTGCACATGACTTTCTTGCCTTTGATTAATACAGCCTAAAACGCCTTACTTGTATTTTACTGCGCCTGTTTCACAACCTTTCGTGGCAAATTCGAAGGAGTTTCGGAAGGAACTTCGCGAAAATGTCACGCGTGCTGTCGCGAACTCTATCTTATACAAGTTACCGTAACACAGGGAAGCGCTAATACAAATGATCTTAAGTAGGTTAATTGGTGTATTAAATGTTAAATGATATCGAGTTGTTAGAGTTAACGATTACTCTATTTTAGATATTCAGCTCTTTCCGTTACAGCGTTACGCCAGCGAATGCCGCGTAGCCATTTAATTGACGCTTGAAATGATTCAATATACTTAAAAAAACACACCCTATTCCTCATATTTAATAAAAAAACATTAGCGTTATGGCGCTGCACTGCTGAGCAACAGGCAAAAGCTAGGTGTGCTGGGGTTTTACGTGCAAAGACTACGATATGACAATGTGGCACGCCGTGGTGGAAGGCTATGGAAATTTTGATCACTTGGGGGTCTTAAAAGAGCCGTGCCACACTTTCTGTACAAAATCAGAAAACGGTGCAGATCAGTCGTTGAGAATCCCGCAAAAATGCACTGCACACAAAAGGAAATTCGCAATTTGGTTTAAAACAGCCAAAAAACACCCTCCTTTCTTCTTAGAAATGACGTCACTGGAGGCACCGACGAGGTCACTTGAGGCAGAAATGATATATTGGCTGATTTCATGACGGCAGAAAGATAATCTTCTATGCTTTATTTGTACGTTTTGAATTCTGTCTAACATGACCGTGTCCGTAGAGTGCACCAGGGTCTCCCATTACTCCAAGGTGGTCACACCAGCTTGAGAGTCTTATCAGCAACCGTCAAGGAGACGCCCGAAAATCGTAATAAAGTAAGATCAATGTAGTTGTCCTTACTGCATGCTGAGGTTCTTATCAATACAGCTGCCATACATGCCCCGTTTGTAATGCTGATAGTTCTGCTACGCGGGCACAACAACAGCAAACAACAATCAAAGCTTCATTTATTTACGGCTTAAAAGAAATCGATAAATAAACGTGCAAATCCGCCCCGCGCAAAGTAATAGCGCATACAAACGAAAACATTGTGCAAAATTGCAGGTACAGCGTTGGCAACTCCGCCGAAGGTTAGGAGACCTCATCAGCGCGGATAAACTGCCGCTGATGCCGCTGTTGTTGTTGCTGCTTCTGCTGCTATTGATGGTGCAGCTGTGGGCCTTCTGCCGCTGCTGATGCTGCCGATAACGCTGCTGTTGGCTTCTTGCCGCTGCTCGCCTTGACGACGCAGGCGACGGTCTTTACGGCGTTGCTGCGTGCGATGCTCACGCGTCGAGCAGCCACCGACGGCATCGTTGCCGAATGTGGAGCGTACACACGAGAGGTCGAGCCACTGGAAGTGTGAAAAACACAAACGCACATCATCATCGCCTTCATCTTCATCATCAAGGTGTTTGAAACGATACGGGAAGGGGGAGCAATTTGAAGGCATTGCGTTGTGAACTGAAAGCTCGTCGAAGGCTGTTTACGAGCTTTAGGCGTGTGCAGGCTCACTGAAAGCGAAAATGTTACCGGCAAGTTTTCAGCCAAGCATGACTGAAAACACGCACGATTAAAGGTTAATACACAGGATGCGTCTCGGTTAACTTGCGCCAGTGCTTTAAATAATCCATGGGCGCGTTGCGAAGATGCAACCAAATTACAATTTTGCTCAATGTCGTCTTGACAATCTCCTTAAATTTTTTCGAGTGATCTCCTGTAATATAATCACACAGATTGTTAATTCACCGTTTCTTTAAACCATTGCTTCAAACGCAAGATACTCAACTGTGAAGTCCTAAAGCACCTTATAGTTTTTACATAACATAATTTCATGGTTATGGGTACATCGTTTTTTTTCAGGCTTCCGAGCACGCGCGCGAGATTTCAGTATTTTTGTTAGTTGTTCGTGAGCAACGAGAGTGTGCAAAACTGCCGCCGCACACACCGAGAGCAATCAGCGCTAGGGGAGCACAGTACAAGGGAGCGATCGCTGCCAAACGCCGGTGTGTGCACAGCTAAACTCCTCCACTGCTGTGAAACCTCAGAGACTGAAGGGCACCGAATAAATGCTGTCGGAGGAGAAATCACGCGCTCAGCGAGGCGATGGCGCCCCCTATTGGGCGTCGCTGGTATCCGCATGAAGCCGGAGCACGCGACAGAAGGAGGCGACGGTCGTCCACGAGGCAGCCCCTAAAGCACTACGCACTTAATGGACCACGTGAAAAGGCGGTTACTTGCAGATACGTTAGCGCCCTGAAACATGACACCAACGAATGATTCATGCAAACCGTAGCCTCCGCGATAAGCTCCGGCGGCCACTGATGTACGCGAACAGGCCGTATACAGAAAGCATAGCAAGACGAAATGACAAGGGCTACAGCGACAACTCTCGCTTTTAAAAGGTGTTTATGCATACGGTCTTCGGGCATCATCGGTGGTTCGTTCGTACCGCGTTTGGGTGTGCTGTTGTCACTGCGCACAAGAGCCTTTTCAGAGAAGGCTCCCTGGGCGCCGCCATAAAACCCGCTGGGCTGTGCTAAATATGCGTGAACCTGTAAAAAAAGCACTGCCGAGGGTTTGTAGTAGCAAATTTGGTGAGTTGAAAGGCTTTCATTATCAAACAGCGCACATATGCGAAGGCAAACGGAACGAAATAGACAACTCGAGCCTTTTTACTGCTGTGCACAGCCCAATATGGCGGTGCTCCATGCCTCCTGTGAAAATGTCTATGGTATTTTTGCAAATATCAAGCACTTTCTTGTATAGGCGGCTAAAAAAAATTAACCGCTGCACCTATTACTATAAAAATACGTTATATGCACATCAGTTAAGAAGCTTCACGAATCCTCCAACGAACATTTCTCGCGTTAGAGGTAATGTTAGGTATGAAATACATTTATTACCTGAGGTCCTTTTAAACATGGTCTCCCGTGTTTAAATCGACGACTTACGATATTAGGTTGGTTACTTTCTAGCAATAATGCAAGTTGATTATTTAAAGCACCAGCGCAGTAGGTTAAATCTAGCGCGATAAGTTGCTACACGCTGCATGATGTTCTGTTTAGGTGAGCAATAATTGCGCGGAGAGTTGCGATGCGCCCGCTACGTTCACTCTACCTCCACTGATAGCGTCTCAGAAGCACCCTGATCGACAGCTGATTTCACTACGATATAGAGCCGTAAGTAGCGACTAATAAATCATATTCCGTTCAGTTCAGCACCGCTTCCTTTCTCAATATCAAGAACTTCGGACTCACACTTACAACAATGGGGTCTTGCGTTTTCACTCGCAAGAATTAACTTCAAGGGCTGTGAGCTGAAGGCAGCTTTGGGGACACACTGAAGGTCATCGATGGCATTCTAAAATTTCGTTTGGCGCATCGCATGATACATCAAGATTTACTCCCTCCATTAGGGATAGGATAAGAAAGCAGCCGGCCTACCATACAACGTTGTGAGCTTTCGCAGTGGCGCAGTCGTTCGCAGCAGAGCCCACAGAGCGGTGGCCGAAATAGCAATGATAAAGTCGGGAGATCTTCTTCTCGATAATTCCTTAGATATTGCAAACTGTTTTATTAACTTCTTTTGTACTGACAACCAAGGGCACGATGATCCACTGACCCCATTTTACCCCCGTATGCCTCATAGCTTTTTCCTTTACCCTGCTACACCTGAAGAAATAGCCACTCTCATGTCTAGTTTAAAAAATACGGGGCCTGGTCTTGATAATTTCTGCCCATCTGTCATAAAAACGATAGCAGGTTCAATATCGGAAACATTTTGTCACATAGTCAACCTTATTTTTACCACGGGAATTTTTCCAAGTTCTTTAAAGAAGGCCAAAATAATCCCTGTTTTCAAGAAGGGGGATAAGCGTCACACATCTAACTATCGTCCTATAGCTGTACTTTCATTCTTTAGTAAAGTTGTCGAAAAACTAATCATAATACGCTTGACTTCCTATTTATCCAAATTTCATATCCTATCAACAAATCAATTCGGATTTAGGGAGGGCTACTCAACTGATTTAGCATTAATATATTTGACAGATAGGATCCGGCAGGCAATTGATTCAGGAAACTTGGTTGGGGCACTATTTATTGATCTATCTAAAGCATTCGATTCACTTGTTCACAACATACTTTTCGCTAAATTAGAGTCCATTGGTATAACAGGCCCGGCACTCAAATTACTACGAAACTATTTGGAAGACAGAGAATATGTTGTATCAATATCTAGCACTTACTCGCACCCTAAAACAAGTAACATTGGGGTACCGCAGGGATCAATATTAGGTCCTCTCTTATTTTTAATATATATTAATGACCTTTCACAGTGCCTAAAATCATCTGACTGTATTCTGTACGCGGACGACACTACTATCTTCTGCTCAGATAATAACATTGATTCATTATTGTGTAAACTTAACCACGACGCGCATAACATAGTTAATTGGTGCCAACAAAATAAACTACACATTAATGCTACGAAATCCAAGTTCGTCATTTTCTCCTCTAAGCAAAACCATTCTTTAGGATCTCCATCATTAACCTTTGCTTCAAACACACTCTATCCTACTGATAATGTCATGTTTCTTGGTGTCACATTAGATAAACACCTTAAATTTGATGAGCATGTTTTATCGCTAACAAAAAAGGCAGCTTATGGCATTAGAATATTAATTAAAGTTCGCAATTTTTTCAATATAGAAACACTAATCTCTCTTTACTACGCTTTCATTCATACGCATATTAATTATTGCATATCATCATGGGGAAACACGTATCCGGTCCACTTATCGCCATTGCAACACACTCAAAATCAAGCTATTCGTATCATGACACACAGCAGCTACACATCAGAAGCATCTCCATTACTCATCTCTAACGGCATTCTGTCGGTGGGAAAACTTCACAAATACTCACTCGCAATTCTGATACATAAATCCATCAACGGAAAGCTTCCGTTCCCCATAATCACCAAAAGCCAGTATCCTCACTCTTTGTCTACCCGTTTCGCTTCCAGCAATAGCTATTTATTACCGAAACCCAGAACTAATTATGGTAAGTTCACTACTAACTTCTCAGCCACACAATTCTGGAACTCATTACCATGCCATATTAAGACTATCTCTAATTTCCACACATTCAAGTTCAACCTGCGATCTTACTTGCACTCAGCATAATCATTTCATCATCACCACTTTTTAGCCCTTTTTTTTATAACCAAACCTTGTTAGCGTTATGCTTCTTTTGTTACAGTGTTTAGTTTGTGTTCATATTTAGCTGCGTTGTATATACTTTTGTTACTCATTCCTTATGGGAGGTCCCCTGTACAGTCTGTTGACTTTGGGACCTCCCTCTGTATCTGTATAATCCCCAATTGTAACTACCATTTTTGTGCAATAAATAAATGAAATGAAAAAATGAAATAAAATGAAATGAAGTTGCCGATGCCAGGACACTGAGCCCCCATGGTAGGCATGCATCTCATGTCTGCAGCAAGGCGAAGTGGAAAGGTCGACGCGGTTGCTGATGACAGAGAGCGCCCCGAGATGGCTTCATACTGCCACTTTCGTTGGAAGACGTGGTCAGGCCTGCCGTGGCCCTTGGTCAGGCCTGCCGTGGCCCTTGGGAAGAGGAGCATCGTTGTTCCACGGAACGCAATGAACATGTGTCAATTGCGGCTACCTCAAAAACCCGCTTTCAGTTTCGATATCGAGGGGGCAGTCACATGGTGACGTGCCGTGGTGCGTCTTTATGACTCGCCGGCGCCTGACGACGAGGAAAAAAGGAAGATGAGGACAGGTGACGAGCGGTCGGCATGAGAGGACGGGTGTACACCGGGGGACTGATTGAAAGAAAACCGGGACCGACATCCCGACGGCATCCTCTCGGACGTTAAAGGGAGAAAAATTTTTTTTGTTTGTTCCCAGTTGGGCTGCAAGATTATTTTTGCGTGAAAGAAGTGTGAAAAACTCGGTGAAATAGGTTCTTAGAGGAGGCGGTGTCGCAGTAAACGTACCTTTATCCACATGATTTGGGAGCTGTTGCCTCTTATAGGTGCCAGCAGGTGAAGCAGACCGCCTTCGATTCCCTTGTTGTTGTTGTTTTGTGGGGTTTAACGTCCCAAAACCAGTTCTGATTATGAGAGACGCCGTAGTGGAGGGCTCCGGAAATTTCGACCACCTGGGGTTCTTTAACGTGCACTGACATCGCACAGCACACGGGCCTCAACATTTCGCCTCCATCGAAATGCAGCCGCCGCGGCCGGGATTCGATCCCGCGACCCTCGGATCAGCAGCCGAGTACCATGGCCACTAGACCACCGTGGCGGGCCTTCGATTCCCTTGTGGGCCGCAATCAACCGTTGCATTGGCAGAGGAATGAGCAGGAGGAGAATAACAAAAAGTTAAGTAACACCTTCAGTGAGCTGATGCAGGCTTATCGCGCCTAACCACAGCTATATCTCCCCCCCCCCCCCCCCCCCCACCTTGCCCTTGACAATTATCACCAAATATTATGGCGCCGCCTCCAGAGTCCAGACCTACACCCTTCCATCCCCACTTGCTCTCCCGCATCCACCCAGTAGGATATCATACGCCTCATCCTGCACCCAACTCAACCATTCCCACGCTGCATTTACCCGCACTCTCCTCGATCGACCGCGCACACCCTCCCAACGGGGCCAGGAGCTACTGAGCTCCTGGGAGGAATGGGAGAAGCTGCTGCGTTCGACGGACGCGGTCAGCAAGAGGTCGGCACTGACCGGGCCGCCCACGTCATGAAACCCCACGAACTCAAACGTGTAGCCAAGTGGGGTATTGCTGGGACACAGGGATCCCTTGATCAACAAAGTTGCTTATCTCATTCTTGGAAGGCAGGATATTACAAATACCGCCAAGCGCCAGATTTGGTGATCGAGCCTCAGCATTGAAAAACAGCAGGGTGCCGGCGGCACAAAGCAATCACCATCACTAACGCTGGTCTGCGGAGGTGGTGGGTTCTTAACTCTTGGAGAAGAGGGAAGGATAGACAGTTGGTCGGTTCCAGAGAACATTAGCACTACTTGCCTAAGGGGATCGGTCATGAACAGGACGTTGCAATGGTTCGGAAAATAAATCTTAATAGACAAGATAAAGAAAAAAGGAACAAGAAAGAACAATAAAAGATGAACATATCTAGTCGCAACACCACCCGTGACAAATCATTAAAGAAATGAAGTGAACAAAGGGATGGATACGTTCTTCGTATCGCTCAAGACCAGCGCCTCCCCTTGGCAAAAGACAATTACGTGCGAGTAAAAGACAAAGAAGCACCATTCTTCGTACGCGCCATATATGAAGCATCATCATCATCATCATCATCATCATCATCATCATCATCATCATCTTCTTCTATCTTCTTCTTCTTCTTCTTCTTCTTCTTCGTTCGATGTCGCACGAGACGCCACCGCGCGCATCAGACAAGGTGTCTTACAACCATGGTTAACTCCTTCACGCCTTCAGGAATCAACAGACGACGCTGTCGAAGGCGTCATCTGCTATGCGACTTCAGATGCTGTCCTCCCGTCCACCACGGAGCTGACGACGCACCGAAGCCGCCACCTGCCATCGAGATCGTTCCCCTGTGTGAACGTCCCAAGGGCAGCGGTAGGCCTCACCACGTCATCCAACCAAAGCGGCAGCATGACGCCATCTCGGGGAATTCTCTGTCATCCGCAACCGCGTCGACCTTTCCACTGCGCCTTGCTGCCATGCTTGCTGCAAACAAGACATGCGCGCGTTCCACTGGGTCACAGCGTCCTGGCATTGCCAACTTCCACCGCACTTTGGGCTCCGCCACGAACGACATCGCCACTGTGAAGGCTCGCAACGTCGCAGGTACGCCAGCTGCTTTCTCACGTGTCACAAAAAAAAAGAGAGTAAAGCTTGATATACCGTGCGAGGAGTCAAGCGGAACTTTAGAACGTCTTCGATGACATTGAGTATCTCGCCATTGCCGGCTTTAGGTCCCAGCACTTCAAGACATTTCTCGCCAAGAAACCATTTGTTGCGAGTGTGAGTGCTTCCGAAATTCTTGAAGACATTGAGAGAGGAAACACTTCGAAACAAAATGAAAAAGGGCTCATTAGTGGCCAGGTAGAGCTGTAGGTCGTAGTAATATCAGCAGCCAAAAAGCGGCATCGGAGCTGCAGTTAATGAATGTAAAGCAGAGAAAACTTAGTGATTCTCCCCGGAGTCATTGCAAACATGGAGAACCACCTGCGGTGTATTTCAGTTAATTTGCGCCACTCCATTGATAAAACCTCTTGTGCATTTCGGGAATGCGACCAATTTAAGTTTGTTTAATGTTTTTTTGGCCATCTGAAACCATTTTCAAGAGCCGCAGGTGATCAAATAAAATTAATAAATAAAGAGCCTTTAAACAGTTGATTTTAACGGTAAATGTTCGATGTACAAGTGGTAAAGGTTGTTATTTGGTGTGCACATAACCTAATTTCTTGTAATGGTATCAATGGTTTTAATTTTTTTCGGCCTTCTAAAGGTGCACAAAATTTGGGACTGCATACCACTTGACGTTTTGCCTGCGTGCAGTGATAATAGCACCTTCAAACGCGCTATGAACGAAGCATTTATGATGCGCGCAACCCTATGCATAAACAAGCCGAAAAAGAGAACGGTGGCACCCTTATCGTTTTCTCTTGTGGTCTCTTCAGTGCAGTCTGTGTGCGTGCTGCATCATCGCTCATTCGTTCGTAGCGTATATGTGGGCGTTACGGTCATCTGCTCGCAATCACCTACTCACGTGGTGGTTTTTCAAATCGCGCGCTCTTTAGAGCGGATCCCTTTATGGTGACCGTAATCTGCTTGTCTGGACATGAATGATGATAATGGCATATGTATAATATGTGAAATATGTGCGCGTGACTTTCTTCTACACATGAAATGCACGGCATTTTCGAACGCACTTTCTTCTCTTGCGCTCATTCCCTCAGCCCGCTGCTGCATAAAGGTGGATGCGTTTCACAGCACAGCATATGGCAGTGGGAAAGAGAAGTGAGGCTGAGGAGGAGCTGCGTGGTGTGAAGCGTAGTGTAGGCTGCAGGCATCAGTATAGTGTAGCAAGCGGTGAGAACTGGAGGTGATTGGGAGAGGGAATGGCGTGAGGGTGACAAGCGAAAGAACAGGAGGGGGACGTCGAAACCGGAACTTGACCGCCATGCCAATTTGAACCTAGACACGTGCCTCGAATCACATAACTTGACGTTACAGCTAGGCACGTGACATGTTCCCCCTAGAACCATGTAACAGCTACGTGGATGACATATCACGTGACTTAGTTTGCCTCCTTAAAGCCGAAAGGAAAAGGTTGGACGCAAGCTCCACTCTTAGTCCTTCATTGCACCACTATACAGGGTGCTTTTTTTTTAGTTGCAACAAATTTTTAAAATTAGAAAAACATAAATAGCGGGAATGTCCTGTGTACCATTCGAGTATACGGATTGGCGGCCTCTAGATACAGAACAATATCCGTACTTGTATGCATAATAGCGAAATCACGCTAATTAGCGTTTTAATTATCAGTAATTGGTGGCTACAGCAAATGAGTACATGTGGAGCCCGCCCTCGACACTACCTATCCCTATGATTAAATTTTGTCCACTCGCCCGTGGTCACCGCCGCTCCGGCCGCGCAAGCAGCTTGCGTTATCTTCTTGTTATCTGCGGCAGTTTCCCCGTGGCAGGCTCCTTGAAAGCGAAACTGGACGGGAAAAGAGCGTCTGTGACGTCGATGTCACCGCCCCCACGGCTTTCGTCAATCGCCACTCGCCCGTGGTCACCGCCGCTCCGGCCGCGCTCAGAGCCAAACTCGCCCGCGGGGCCAAACGCCGCAGATAGCAAGGAGATAACGCAAGCTGCTTGCGCGGCCGGAGCGGCGGTGACCACGGGCGAGTGGTCAAAATTTAATCATAGGGATAGGTAGTGTCGAGGGCGGGCTCCACAGTACTCATTTGCTGTAGCCACCAATTACTGATAAATAAAAAGTTAATTAGCGTAATTACGCTAATTATGCACGCAAGTGCGGAACTTGTTCTGTATCTAGAGGCCACCAATCCGTATACCGGAATGGTACACAAGACATTCCCGCGATTTATGTTTTTCTAATTTTAAAGATGTGTTGCAACTAAAAAAAAACACCCTGTATAGTGCAAGCTGCCCACGCGTTTAAATTTTCTCAGAAGACCCAAAAATTCAATCTTTTACACCCATTAGCGCAGAATTACGTTATGTGTACACTACAACGTGGTTTACGACTGCTACAATGCACTTCTTGCGCGTAAAGGAACAGTTTAAAAGTTGAGCGGTTAAAAACAAATATTTAAGCGCAGGAGATCACTTAAAAAAAGCCCGCATATCAGCTTTCTGCGCTGCAAATGACGTCGAAAGACGGTAGCCTTCTGCCGCCTATGATACTGTAACACCATTTCTTCTCCCACCTCCCGTTCCACACGCTCTTCAGCTCCACTCTCAATCACCCCCCTAAATGATGCAGTGCAAGAATTGCTGAATTCAATTCAAATTTGCCGCGTTCGCCACGCTGTCGCGTCATCTGTTGGGCTGTGCCGGCGGCACGGCGCAATCTGAGGAGCTCCCGAATGGACACTACCCTTTCTTAACACGGAGGTGATTCTTAGTGAAGGTGATGAGTGCATGACTGTCTCTCCGCGGAGGCGAGCACGTACGAAAGCTAGCGGCCGAGAAAGCGCAGGAGAGGGGAACGGGAATGTGAGCAGTTCGCCATTTCCCGCTCGCTCGAGAAACCGTACCTTCTCTTCGACACCATTTCTAGCACGATGATTCTTATTTACAACACAAAAACCAGTCCAATGTCTCTTATTAATTAAATGAATGTTGCGGACCACGGTTATGTACACATACGTTGCATCAAAGAGGCCTGAGGTGCCCTTTACGCTGTATCATGTTGACGTGTATGACCCCATGCACCAGGGCTAGTATCGTGGTTGGTATACATGGCCCGTTTGAATCGTCTGGGAGGTTGAATCGTGTGACAGACCGACCGACAGGCAGGCAGATAGTTTTTCGCGTTTAGGTAGCCTAAGAAAGACTATCGTCTTTAAAAAATGCTCTGAGATGGTCAAGATGACATTAACGAATATTTGGCCGGTAGCGTAATGGTGACGCGCACATAAGTTTTTTGAAGCTCTGGCACAAGTAAGCGAAACACCCTGTATATTTATTTGCCAATGACCGTGCGTCTTTCCCTACAGGCTCTAAGTGAATCAGTTTACGTAAAATATTTGTTTCCAGGCTTGCTCACACCTAAGGCTCATAACCATTCTTCGGTTTCTTCGGTGAGCTTTCAATTGATGACACGGTGCCTTTAAGTATTTTCGATGCTGTGAAACACGATGGTGATGTGAGGACGATGATGCACGCTTGTGCTTTCTGCAGTTTCTGCGACTCGACCCCTCACGTGTGCCCTGCACCCTCGGGAACGATGCGGTGGCTGCTCGACGCATGGAAACCGCACGCAGCAGCGCTGTGACAATGTGGCCTGCGTCGTCTAGGCCAGCAGCGTCGGCACTAGCAAGCGGCAAGAGGCCAGCCGCTGCGGCGCCAACAGCAGCAGCAGAGGAGGCATCAGCAGTATCTGCAGCGGCAAGAGGCCAGCCGCTGCAGCGCCAACAGCAGCAGCAGAGGAGGCATCAGCAGTATCTGCAGCGGCAAGAGGCCAGCCGCTGCAGCGCCAACAGCAGCAGCAGAGGAGGCATGAGCAGCATCAGCAGCGACAATGTGTCAGCTGCAGCAGCTTCAATAATAGCAGCGACTGCGAGGGCGGCAGCGGCGTCACCTGCAGTTTAGACGCCCTAAAGAGGTATCGTGACGGTTCGCAGCTGCGGAAGAATGTGGCCGGCTGTGTGCTGTGAACTTCGCATAGCGTTTTCGTTTGTATGGCCCGCCACTTTGCTTGGCGAGACTGTGCACGTTTATTGAATGATTTCTTTGATGTTTTAATAAATGAAGTTTTGATTGCTTATTGTTGCTGTTGAGTCAACGTCGGAGAAAAATCAGTTTGATAAATGGGGCAATTTGCCTCTGTATAACTCGTTGTTGGCCTATTGTGTTGATCATAGTTAAGACTATAGATGGAAGCGCAAAAACGCAGTGAGTGCGCGCCGTACCTATATTGCCCATTCTTGAATATTTATTCTGCTGATTGCCGTTTGTCTATAGACGTTAGAAAAAACGATATTTAAAGCGGGCTATTAAGAAATAAGTTATACGATCCTTTTCTCATATTTAAGAATTCGTGAGTCAGAACAAAGTTCAAGATATGCAGAGTTATTTAATGAATGCCTCCAAAGTCACGGAAGTTATCGTTTCGACCCAGTAATTATATAATTAAAAAACGCGGATAACAAAGTGTGCAAAAATCGTCACTCCTGACACCCGCAAAGTATGGGTTGGGATTCGATTTTTCAATGCACCGATGTGATCAGCGGCCAGAATTCGTTGAGAGTTATATCTAGTTTATATTCTCGCAGTTTTGTGCAAAGGAAGGACCACGATTGGAGTAGCGACCTGAAAAATGGCGGTGCAAATACATCTGATGAGCAGCGTGGTCACAGAAGGCAACTTGGGCGCTGCCACTACCCCCGCTGGACTGTGCGAACTATGCGAAAAACTGCCGAGGGCTTTTATCAGGAATTCTAGCAAGTTTGAAGGTCTTGATTCTCAAACAGCGCTCAAACGCTAATACAAATGGAATGAAACGGACTGCCTTTTTACCGCCGTGCACAGCCCAATATGGCGGTGCTCCATGCTTCCTGTGGCCGCGGCGGCTGCATTTCGATGGAGGCGAAATGTTGAGGCCCGTGTGCTGTGCGATGTCAGTGCACGTTAAAGAACCCCAGGTGGTCGAAATTTCCGGAGACCTCCACTACGGCGTCTCTCATAATCAGAGCTGGTTTTGGGGCGTTAAACCCCACAAATAAATCAAATCAACGAGTATTCAAGCTGCACCCGTAACATACGTGCGCGTTCTTCAGCGCACGCTCTGAAAACGAAGCAGGTGTCAACATATCTGAGCCATGTGAATGCTTTGCATTTCCTTCAAAAGTAATAATTAAATAAAGAAAGAAAAGGAAGTATGAACGACAGGAAGAAAGAAAGTTAACGCAACAAAGAGGGAAAGCAAGACAGCAGGAAAGAAAAAAGAGCACATAGAGAGACAGAAGATGAAAAGAAAACAAAGAGGGAAAGCAAGACAGCAGGAAAGAAAAAAGAGCACATAGAGAGACAGAAGATGAAAAGAAAGTAAGTAAAAGGCATGGTTACTACCATTTCCACGTAAGATAGGAGAAGAGCTCCTCATATTTATTTTTCTTTGGTCATCTGAAGCCAGCTGGGAGCAGACGAAGGTCTGAGGCTGTCTGAGAATTACTCCTCTAAGAGCTTGCGGAATCAAAAAAAGAAATCCTCTAAAGCATTGAAACTTCCATGAATTATGACGTTACATGAATGCTCCTGCATAATTGCTACGAGAACACGGCATTTTAGGCAAAATGGCTGCTCTATCTATCCAGCTGATAAATCCATGTCAATGAACTACATGTTTTTAACACGTATAATATTTGTAGGAAAAAAATGTGCGGAGTAGTGTAACAGATCTTGGCCCCATACCAGTTTTAGTATGCCGCACCGAATTGCCTACGCTGTATTGCAGCGAAGCCAACAACGCAAGTGGCGCTGCGAAAACTAAAACGAACTCTTGTACGTACGACCTTTCGTTTCTTTGAAGATTTTGCTTAAAACGCATGTGGACCCTGGTGCGGCAGCCGTGTGGTAGGACTGCGCGGCATATGACGCTGAAAAGACTACTCGTATATTTATGCGTTATCGCGAGTTCTTCATTAAGTCTTGAATAGGGTGCGCGCCGAAAACGATACAGGGAGAAAAATAGAGAACTTCCGAAGAACGACTTAAAAGAACTACATGCTATAAGCAACACAAACACCCATACGCACAAAAACAGGTTACAGTTATTTATAACCCTATCTTCTTATGGTTATATATGAACCTAAGCAAATATGAAGTTATAACCGCGCTCTCTTGTACCGGATTGACGGTACAATAGGGTGCAGGCAGCTCCCATGTCGGGACAGTAAGGTTTAACTTTATTGCCGTATCGTGGGCCTTCTGGACGGCCTGTACTTGATCTATAAGAGAATTTCACCCTGGAGGACTCGTCGCCACCGGTCTCTTTCCTTAGTCACAGGACACTGCCAAAGTGTATGGTACAGAGTAATCTCTTTCTCGATATATCTTGCCAATAAAGTTTGGACTCCGGTAAATTTTTATATTCAACAATCTCAGAGTCACTGCTTCAGCTCTATTGAGCTTAGGGTGTGGCACTGGGAATTGCCTTCTGCTCATGCAGTAAGGCTTCGCGACGTCATCGTACGTAAGTAATTGGTCTCTGTTCTGCTCCTGCATAATATTGTGGTCCCGGTCGAGTAGTGCACGGATAGTATGTCCTGGAGCAGCTGTGTTAGCCATCTCTTTTTAATTCGTCCGAGGTGGATCGACAGACCCCATGTGTGCAGGAAACTAGCGTATTTCGATCTCTTGGCTGTCCATCTCGCCGATCAACTGGGCCTTTTTGGTCCCATAGACTTTGGTAAAGTGTCTAATAGCCATCTTAGAGTCACATTAAATTCGCAATGCTATTACTTCTTGTTCCGCGACTGTCGCATATTTAGTCATGATTGTAATAGCGTGTCGAGCCAGCTTCGTAGTCTAAAATATAAATACGTCGAACTGCAGTCGTGTCGATACGTAAGCGGCCAGCGGAAGCATGTGTACCAGTGTGACGTCTGTTTTACTGCTTGGTTTCCTCTTGGAATATTGCTTTAGGTTAAGTTTTTCCCCTAGGGCCAACTTCGTACTAGTACAAGTGTACTTGCAGTATATTTTCTTTTGGGGGGTGATGTTGTTCTAGTACTTCTTTATAGTTTAACTTGGAA